>JAPTYQ010000014.1:26508849-26520296 GCA_029814465.1 Ostorhinchus cyanosoma
ATGAGACTAACAGCCAAAAACTTAGAGTTAAATAAAGCTGTAATATGCAACAAATGCTACTGGAATTTTTTGACCTACTGCAAGTTCTTCCCCTTCCATGCACCTTGAAACTAGGTGAAGCTGTGGTTCTGATACATGTTTACCAGCTACTGAGAAAATTTCTGGATTAATAAGTCTCCAAGAAGTAATGCTATGTCCAGATGACAACACTCATATTTTTTGTTTGTGGATCCTAAATGTTTCGCAGTCCATATACATATCGTTTCAAAAAATAGCTGCTTCCAGGTGGAAACGCAAAAACTGTGGTGCTGTACACAAACACAGACAGAGCCACAGGATACACTAAAATCACAGAAGAATGCACTGACCATGCGCATGAGGTCCTTCCTCTGTAACTGGTTGTCACATCTGGGATTTTCTTCTTCTGGACATGTGGTACTATAGCGTCATCGTTTCCAAAAAAAGTGGCGTTTTGCACATCCATATAGCAACATGAGGGCAGCGTTGAGAAATTTTTCTGCTTTAGGACCTGTCTCCAAAAATACAGTTCCAGGGCACCAACAACACTGGTGTCATGTGGCCGAAACGCCAAAATGACATTAAAGTTTTGTGGTTTGACATCATTTCATTGTCATGTGTACGGGGGATAAGATGCTGCCAGTGTTCGTATTTCTGTTACATCACTGGACAAAAGCAACACCTGTACAAGTGGTGAATCTCCATCAAAAACCCGGATAAAGTGGAATAATATGCAACAGTACCACAGTACCTAGCATATTGTGATTCCCCAAACCCAAGATACAATACTATCCAGGTTTCTGAAATCAGAATATGACGATTAGATGTACAAACACAAACATTCAAAATTTCAAAAATCTCATAACTGGGATACTGAGGTCCATATAAACACACCAGCTGTGGACTGTGTGTTTTTGTCTCAGGTATTAAAACAAATATGTGTTCATCATTCACATCAGTTTTTAAGAAGAGAAGATTCATGTTTTGTGCAGATAAGTATGATGTTCCACAGCTGTTTCACATCACCATAACAGATACATGTTGATATAGTGTGCACTAATGCCACCTTTGGCATCCGCATGTTCTGACTTTGTGTGAGTCCGCGCACCTGTGTTTTGTTCTTCAGTAGAATGAGCTCCACTCCAGAGGAAAGGTGTTTTTAACTGTGAACAGAAGGGATGCTGTGGCTCCAGATTTATTTGTAATCAGAAAAACAGAGATCAGGGGAAAATGCAAAAATCAAAACAGAGGGACAATTGTTTGTATCTTTGCCTTTCTGTTTCCCCTTTATCTTGCTCTTCCATATACACAAACCTCACATATACAAACAGCCTCAGACACTAATTCCAGGTTAATGATCTCCACTGTGTGGCCTCCATATAGACAGTTAAACACAAGATAAAGGCTAACAGCTTTGGAGCGCTTTTGGCAAACAGTAAGAGATTTTTCCTCTGAATTTCTACTTCAGGAACCCTGTATCATATTCAAAAAATCTGATGAAAGGTAAATAACTATTTTATTATGTCACATGCTGTTTGTTTTACATGAGCTCCCACTGCTAATATCAACCTGTTTTTGATCTGCTGCTTCTTGTTGCACAGCATGTGGACAAGATTCTGACTGAGGTTTTACTCATCTGAAACCAGGGTGCCAGTAAATGGAGCAAAATGTGTTACAGTGAAGAATAGATTGAAACAGACTGATGCTCAGACAGATTTATATATGACTGTGAAACTTGTCCTGTCTTCTTCAAGGCACAGCAGGACCAAAAAGTAAATTCCTTCATGCCTGCACCCAAAGGTGATAAATGGAAGCAGCAGGACCTTATCAGATGTTGCGCCAGGGTTATCAGCTCTGCTCAAGAGATGGTTACCAGCCGGGAGTGCGCCGCACTTCACCTCCTTATCTCATCACACTCCTCTATCCCATACAGCACTATCGCTCTGAACTGGAATTTCCAATGATGTCTCAAAAGTTGATTTGAAGAAGAAAAACGACAAGATGTGAATTTAATCTCATGATCTCTGTATTTAATCGCAGTTGACATCTCGTCACGTCAAAGAGTTATGGCGTGAGAGGGAGAGATACCATCAGGGTGGGTGGTTGTGGGGGTGGAGGAGTGACGAGTGTGTGTGTGGTGGAGTGTTAAGAGCAGGGAGTGTGACAGGGATGACTTCAAGTGTAAATGGAATGCTCTTTTATAAATGGATATCTGCTGACATTAAAGTTAAACAACCATGTATGTGCACGTCAACATCTGCGCATGCAGCCGCAGTGTAGATTTACAGCACACAGATCAGGAGACACATCCACGCTCACTGAAAAACACAAAACCTGCAGCAAACACTCCGGACCAACAATGAAACTGCAACACCTCCTCTTTTATGACAGAAATAAAACCAGACTGGAAAAGACATAATCCGCTAAACCGGAGATGTTTCCTCCATCAACCATGTTTGTTTCTCAAGGCAGTTGTGTGTTTTGCCAGCAAGCCTGACAACCAATACAATCCAAACATGAGAAAAAGGAAGCACTTTAAAACCCTGTAACTCAATAAGCAGAATTATTTGTATATCTTGGGCCTTTCTTGAACATCACTGCAAGTTCAAGCAAACTTGTGGCGGCACTAACATATCTGATACTGTAAACAGATAAAAACAAACACAGAGGTTTGTAGTTTGTTAATGTAATTTTTCTCACCACTGGAGAAAGGTTTTAACTGCCAAGTTTACGTCCCAGCAAAAATCCTTTATTCTGCTCCAGCATATCTTAAATTCCTCGCTTAACTTCTGGCTAATGCTGTTTATGGTATGCTCAAACTTGGGGTGAAACGACGGGTGGTCCTCTGTTCTGCTCAGGTCTCAAAGCTTTGCAGGAAGTGTTTCAAGACGGTTTAGTGAAAATTTTCCAAAGCTCCCCATTGCATCAAACAATTGACTCTTTGATTGAAGCCAACTAATTATTTGATCATGCTGGGGATTTGGGACACGTTTCACTGCAAAGGAAGTAGCTTACCTGGGCTTAGACCCTGAGAAATGCAGTCAGGCATCATAAGACAAGGAAAACAGCCGTTTAATAAGGGCACTTCATTTCAGAATAAGTCCAGCGCTGTCTGGACCCAGTTAATCTCCCTAAATACTACTTCTTAAAGCTTTCTGCCTTGTTTGTCTTTAAAGAGTGGGAGGTAGACTAGTAAAAAGCTTGGCTGTTGACTTAGGTAAGAGGTAGTGACAGCTCAGCCTAAACCAGGCAATGGAAGGTGCAGAGGAGAAGACAAGAAAGAGGAGTAAAAATAGGAGTGGTCCTGATGAAAAACAAGTACCGAGAATCATTTTTAGTATTATTTGTGCTTAAGGAGACGTGCATGATTTAACTTTCCTGACACCAAGACAGAAATATCACAAATGAGAATGTTCACCTAGCTAGCCACATTGTTGATAGAGCCATAGGAGCAGAAATCATGGAGCATACTCCTTCCTTTTGCAGCTCTTTCCTCTCAGTCCAAATCAAAAGACATGATATAATAACAGATGAGCTGAACTCAGTTCATCCTGTATGGGAAAATGAAACCACTTTATAAGCATCTACAATGAGCCAGAGTAGAGCGGCAGAATCACATCCAGGTTGTATCTGACAGAAACTGATCTGAGCGACTGGTAGAATGAGAAGATTTTCATCACCCTGAAAACAAAAATAAAGAGTAGACACAGATGTCTGATGATCTGATGTCCTTTCAGACAACTTGACTGAAAATATGTAAAAAAACAAAACAAAAAAAAAAGAAGTAATCATAGATTTTTGCTCAGTGATGCTAAAAAACCTTCAAGGTCTGAACCTTTAGCTGCTCCTGTGTAGTGTGATTTATCTTAACATGAATATCTTAACAAAATACCTTAAAAAATTTAAGTTATCTTAATAATCTTAGACACAGTGTAAAATGGTAAGTCTTGGCTAAATGTGGAGTTTCTGCAGTGTTTTTCTAAATTGTGTGTGTACTGTTACTTTAACAACAACCCCTCCACTTGTTGATCTTATTCAGGTCATACTCCGAGGCATTTGTAGCTGTGAAACCAAAAT
Source organism: Ostorhinchus cyanosoma (assembly GCA_029814465.1). Classification (NCBI taxonomy): domain Eukaryota; kingdom Metazoa; phylum Chordata; class Actinopteri; order Kurtiformes; family Apogonidae; genus Ostorhinchus; species Ostorhinchus cyanosoma. The sequence continues at coordinate 26,512,945 of JAPTYQ010000014.1, forward strand.
GGATGCAACCATATGTGTTATGTGGCTTGCAGAAAGAACCCATTCACATTTCCTCATTTAGATTTGTTTTCCTGGATCAAGACATCTGGACTGGGCAATACATCAAATATGCTCAGTGCATTTTATGTATTGTTCTGAGTGGCCTGAAGTGAATGACTATTGCAAACATCTAGCATAAACTGGCAGAATGTTTTGGGGTTTTTTTAAGGCCACAGCATGCAATTGGATGGACACTTCCATCTTAAATAGGCCAAGTACCAATGCACATAAGGTGTTTTAACATCATGGATTGTTGTAGTCTGTTTATGATAATTCTTTAGAGGCACTTGGCACTAAAAGTGTTCTGTTAAGCCACTTTAACCTGCAGGAGCTTGTGTAACATACTTTTACAGATGCTGACTGGTATTGTGTTGTTTATAATCTACAAGATATATCGAGTCCATGTCACTCACATCAGTTCTCCAATGAACAGTAGGGTAAAGCTGCCTGTGTATGAAGGAATAGTACTTCATACCAGAGCAAAAGTGAAAGAAGATCCACACTTAAATCCATCTAACGCAAAGATGGATTTTCCTGGATTACTATGTGACCTTCCCTCTCAGACAAACATAGCAGGATGGGAGAGCAAACAAGCAACAGGAGCTCTGGTTGTGCACTCTGAGCCAAGCCAAGCTCAGAGAGGCCTATACACCTGTCCATCTGTCTGTCTGCCTGCCTGTCTGTCTGCTTGGCTGGCAAAGGGGAGCTAAGGCGAAGCAAAGTCATCACAGTTAAATGCAGATGACACAGGAACAACATTTGGAGTTCCTGTTCTGTGACCCGTGAAACCAAAGCCATTTCTGTGCATCCTTTACTCGCCGTAACCGCAAGGTAACACCTCAACCACTAGAAACCAAACCTGATAGGAATAGCACATTTTCCTCTGCTTACTATTATAGCCCTCATGGTGGCTTCAGATATTTGTTCATCTACATGTCACCTCTCATTAATGGAGCACTGACCGCTTGTATTTGCTTTCCGATGGGATGCACCTTTCAGTATCTCCCCACTTGGTCCACAATATAATGCGTTGAGAGAGATTTATAGAAGAATCGTGACCAGTAACCAAAGAAAAAGGTTTGCACAAGAGCATACTTTTTCTACTAAGTATGCTCATTTGGGGTCTTTAAATATCAGTGTGTAACAAATGCATTAACACCATAAAGCAGCACATAGAGTTTTACCATAGGATTCCCAGCGCATGCACTTCTAATGGGTTTACACACTCTTTTTTTATATCTGTTTGATGTAAGATTATGTTCTCCCTCCCATGAATAAGCAGCTTTTCTATTCAAAGCCGTTTTAAGCCACAGAGAAAACAAAGGTTTTTTTTGTTTGTTTGTTTTTTTAAAGAAATCTACATTCTACAAGTATGAACAGGTCCTAAAGTCTCTGTTACCATTACTAGAGGATCCTGCTGTGCATTAGGACATGTTCAGAGCTGCAGCGTGTCGCACAGCATGAGTCATACAGCAGACAGTGTCACTTCACTAGACCTCAGTGGAAAGCAGGACGTCCGCAAGGCAAACAGTGATGAACGTGCTATTCTAGGAATGAAAATGAAAAAGGAGCTGGAAAATATGTTTCTTGTCCCCGAATTTGAAGTTTTCCACCACTTGCTCTGCTTTTTTTTTTTGCTTTTTTTTTTTTAATGAGTCAATGGGTCATTCTGAACAAGCGCTGAAAGCTAAGGAGAACGGATGACTGAACAAGTGGTCTACATGAATCACACAGAGGCATATGGTTCGCAGAGAGAGCACTTGAGACTGGATGTAACGCAGGGGCTCTTAAATCTGTCCGTCCCCCATGAGAATACCCTCAGAAAATGAGCTCTCTATCTGTGCTACTGCAGCAGCTGGCTGTGAAAGACATCAGTTTGGGCTGAAGCTTAAATCACTGTCACTGTCTTATTCGCTATGGGTCAGTTTAAAGTCTGTGACTGCTACATCAGCGTGGAGGAAGGATTTGCCAATGTAAACAGGTAAACCAGTTTTAAATTCAGATCATCAGCAGAGACTGGGCCGGGGACTACAGGTAAGGTGTGTAAAAAGCTAAATGAGTCTGCGTGATAACACTACACCCCATTTTTCAAATGGCTTCAGACAGTTTGTTTGGCTTCTTTGCTTTTCTTCCTTTCATTTATCTTGATTCTAATTTGTAGTTTCACCTCGGCCACACATGATATCCAGATTTTTGAAACAAGAAGGACCACCCAGAAGAGTTTCAGGACTCTATCTACTTCGGCTTTCTAAGTCACTCCACAAAAACCGCTCCAATCGGGCAGGAGACACATTAAAAACTAATCGGATGGCGATGACACACGGTAGTCGTGCAAGGCCTTATTTGCAAAGCAGATGGAGAGCCTTGGCCTGTCCAACATTAATTACAATCACATTCAGGGAGGAAGCCGTCCCTCCTCCAGGGCGGTTAGGACTCTGTGTACGACTGGAGGAGATGGCAACCTAATCCCCTGGTCACCACAGAAATCTGAGGGAATCGTCAAAAGATGCACAGGACGTGATTAATCAAAGTAGAGAGCCAGATGTGCAACAACACTGGAATATAAACCCAAACTGACACAGCACAGGAATACCAAAACCACAGACACACAAACACCATGCAGCCACCATCACACTCCCACACAGAAGCCAAAGAGGGGCTTCGATATTTGAGACCAAAACGACGGCCTTCCTCTGTCTGAATATCTGGTTTTCATCATGACATGTTGCAACACCAATACTCAGAAGACCAATAAGTAGAGAAGCATTTGCTTTTTTTTCTACCTCTGTTGCTCAAATCCTAACGCCCCTCTTCATGTGTGGTATTGAGTGACTATTAAAAGGTTTATAAAGGTGAGGGTTAAAATATTTTAAGGACTTCCTCTTTCAAGAGCAGCTGAAAGTCAAGAGAAAAAAACATGTGAGCACATTCTTCAGCAGTGATACATTCCCGCTGTTCTCATGGCCGGATAATGACAATGCCCTTAGTTCCCAAGAAGAATGACAATCAATCTGGGTTTAAGCCGCCTTGTCCACCAGCGTCTGACTCCGGCAGCGCCTCTGTTTATCTTCGTGCGCTCTGTTTAGAGTCTCCCAGTAAACATTGGAGCTGCTAATGGAAGGAAGGGCTTGGGGCTTTTATGTTCCAAACTCGTTATGATTAAAGTGTCCCTCTTTATCGTCACTGGGACTAATTAAAGACAATCTGCTTGGGTAACACAAACAATGCAACGCAATTTACGCACAGAAACCGCAAGTCTCTGCGCTGGAGGTCAACGGCAGGAATAGCCCTTTATATACAAATACCAGCGGTGGTGGTAGATGGTTTTGCTGAGGATACTACTTCTATTTTTCCTGCGCGGACATAAATCATGGAGCACATTGTACAGCAACACTGACCACAGAATTTCGGGGCTATAAATGAGCCGAGGAGGGCCAATGTACCCGGGGAGAGGACGTGTAACAGTAAATTACTCCAGAACAATACAAGCCTAATGAGACTGGTAACCCACAGAGGACACGAGTGAGAATTTGGCTTTTTGTATCGTTGTGGCGACGTGTAAGGATCCAATAGTAAACGTGGAAATGGCACGTCTGCTGCGCGTCGTGTGTTCAGTGATGCCGTGGTGGAGTGAAAGGTCGGTCAGTGGGGAAGGTTTCAGATAGTTTCGTTTTAAAGCATGAACAGGTCTATTAATGAGTATCCATAATGGGGAACAAATTCAGTGATTTGCTCATGTGTGACACCTGTTCCAAATCGAGAATTCCTTTAACTTCGTAACAACTTAGAGAAGAAAAAGCATCAAACAGACGCGCAATTACGCACAAGACATCCATTTAAGTGCCTAAATATTAACATAGTATTTTTGACTTACCTAAATTTACGAAACTCATCACCATATCGGCGTCATTAAGAAAGGCAGTTTCTTGAAATGTGGCCAGAGGCGGACTCTGGGTTGTCCGCATGGACTGGTATCGGTCCAGGATGCCTTCCACATGGCTCTTCTCTTCGCTTGATATGGTGTTGTATAAGTCCAGCATAAAAAGTGGAGCGGAGTTGTATTTTCCGTGTGACAGATGTGGTCTCGGTCTGTGCGGCAGTCCGAGGATGGACAGGATCTCCTTCTGCATCTCCCTCTTCTCGTGCGTCCGCAGCCGCCGGTGGATGAAACCCGGGTGCACTTCGTTGTTTCCATCCAGTGAATAATTACTCCCCGCGACCGGGAACATGCAATAATAAACGCTCCACCACAATCCGACCAAGGCAAGCCAGCAGCTGGTCATGATGTTGTCCCGCTGTGCTCTCTGTCTGGCTTGGAGCTTCAGTCGTTTTATCCAAACGTTAAATCTGCGTAATGGTAACCAAAGTCCGTCCGCGCGCACTGTTATCTGTCCCAACTGTAGATCAAAAGCGAAGAAAGAATCTTGTATCAAGCCATTTGAAATACTTCCTTAAGCAAAATTCACAGAATAGTGTTGATCCTGGTTTCATTTCTGATCCCCGTTGCGCGTTTTGCTGCTTCGGGATAAAGTGCACCATGTGAAACTTTATTCTGAGCGGCCGGTAAGTCGGTCAAAAGTTTGATTCCACCGTCACAAGAAAAATAACAACAATTCCATCGAAAGTGGCCATTTTTACTTAAGCAATATATTTGCTGTCCAAGATGCGGTTTTCCGACGTTGCGCACCGACAAAAGCCACCCTTTAATGGTTGAACTGGTCCCAGTGACAGCCCTTTACTACGACAAGCTGTGTATGAGTCTAACAGGAATCAGCAGGTTGCAGTCCATAATATGTTGCGCGTACATGTAAGTGTGTGCGTGCGTGTGTGTGCATGTGTGTGTGTGTGTGTCCAGAAACCGCCCACTCCGTGCGCACTTACTCAGAGGTGGAGCTCTTCAGGCTACAAGGGCAACTCTAACATCATATTTCCATATTTTGTTCGCAGCAGAATAACAGCCTGTCTCTTCTAATAAACCATCTGAGGCACTGGACATTATAATTATATTGCACATAAAACTTTGTGATAAATTCCTTCACGAATCACTATATCATAATGCTAATGTGTTGGTTAACTTTTGCATGTGATAACTACAGACTGGCCATCTGCCTGTGAGACACAAAACCTGTAATTTATACTTTTGTTTCATAAGAGACAAGGAAGCTGTGCGTAATGTGAATTAAATCCATTTACATCGTATATTTATGAAGTCTGGGCTTTTTATGCAGTTCCCAGGTCAGTTCTGGTAAGGGGTGGACTGGTTTTTGTGCATCCAAAGTTAAAGCACCGGGAGTCTCCTCTGCTGAAGTGTTCTCCAGTTGAGGTACGACCCCTGACGATGAAGCAGGAAACAGCAAGTAAAGACGCACTAATATCTACAGAGGAACAAGTACACTGGCATCTCTGAGAGCACCGTGGAAATAAAGTCACTTGGTAGATAAACATGTAAAAATTAACACCGGAGCTGACAAATATTCTGTTCATTTAAGTAAAATGATTAAAAAAAATAGGATTTTTTTTTTTTAAGTCAAATGGAAGCTGACTAAAGCTGAGTCTGCCTTTTCTTTAAAACATCCCAGTAAAGGAATTCCCTCGCTCCCTCCTCTTCCTTTAAGCCCAACCTGTGTTATGTCTTCAAGTTCCCCTCAGACAGTGATGGTCCTGGCGATAAGGCCCAAAGGTGTCCATATCTTCCTGTGCGTCTGCTGCTACTGCTGCCGCTGACAGAGCCTATCTTATCTGTATGTGAAGAGTGAGAACCAGCATCAAAGCTACACATACCACCACAACCCAAACACACACTCACACAACAGATTTCAGATGAAGCACTTCAGTCCAACTTGGTGAAAACTTGTCAAATTATTACCACTCCCTTACATAAATCGTCCAAAAAAAATGTGCTAGTGTTTTTGCTTCAGTAAAAATTATGGAGACTTTAACTTGATATTATTGGCAGCATTTCCCAAGATATAATGTACCAGATTAGATTTCCATATTTATTCACCAAAGCAGAAACTGACAAATTTATCAGTAAAATGTGACAGTAAGTTGCTTGTGATAGAATTACAAAAGAGGCAACTGACTGATCCACTTTTAAATAACCGAACCGGGGCTGAAGACTTACAGGCCTGACACAAAAACATTACTCTCGCAGATGCCATTTATCAGATTTTTCAGTTTAGCTTGGACTCAGGATTCCCATTTATTTGAAGAACTGCTTTCTCCTGATTTATAGCACAGGTTCAGCAGCAGCTAAGCTCAGTCTGAGCTGCAAAAATAGAAAAACGTGGAGATTTCTGGTTCTGGCACTAGTCTTGTGAATGGTAGTGGGTTCCTTTCTTGTGCCGAGGCTGTCTGGTTCTTCTCTTATTGGCTGTAACGCTAAACAACAAAGCAGCTCTTTCTAACAACTTTGAAAGAAACGGGTGATGTGAGTCAGCTCGTGGTAACAAACAGCCACGTTGTCGTGTTTAAACACTTCATGGGTCATTAACCTTTGGCTTATGTCATATTAAACAAACCCACACAAAAAACATTTCTTCTTCTGTGGTGTTTTCCAGTGCTATCGCATCAATCCACATGGGAAAAAGTGGCACAGTGCAAAAACAGGTAGTTATTAAAGGGGCAATATGTAGTATTTATACATTCAAATAATTGAAAAAAAAAAAAAAAGACCTGAAATTTTTACTAGTGTTGAGAGTAAAGAGCTCTGAAATTCTGCAAAAGATGCCAAAGTATTGGATTGCAGGGATATGAACTGAATGTATAGTCACGGAAAAAATTATTAGACCATCAGAAACAATGGTTATGCAATCAAGGACCAACTCCTGTGTGTATCATGTGATTAAAACCGACAGAAAAGAAAACATGGAATGCCTAAAAGCATTCTTTGTCAGTACAATGCCATAGCTATTGATGTAAGAACTGAAGTGATTTTGGTTATTATCAAGAAAACACGGAAAATGGATCGATATCAGCTCTGAAAATAAACTCTTATGAGCTATTTTTGTTGGTATCAATGCATTTGTCCAAATAAATGTACCTTTAGTTGTACCAGACATTAAAATGAATGAACGCCAATGGGCTGGTGGTTTTATGTGACCACTAGAGGGAGTAGTGAGTTACTCTACCAGTCTCCCAGGTGAGAAAAATTTAGACCAGTGTCAGAAATTGACCAGATGTGATTAGAATCACTAAGAAACAACTTTTAGAGTCAAATAAATTGTTAATTACTAGCATATCATGACAACAAAGTGAGAAAAGCTAGAAGCACTGTTATCGTTTTCTATGCTAGACACAGCTCTAAATGAAAA
>JAPTYQ010000014.1:26559566-26573598 GCA_029814465.1 Ostorhinchus cyanosoma
AAGAAAGATTCATAAGCTCTAAATAAAATAATACTAAAATCATGTGCGTTTCCTGCTTATTTATATGTTCTATGTATAATTATTGTATTGTAAGATCTCACGAGAGTTTTTTGCCAAGACAGAGTCAGGCCTCTAACAAAGCCCATTTTCTCATGGTGTGTGTGATTTTAATGTCGGAGTGTTTAGAAGATACGTGGCTTGTGAAAAATGAGAACTCGAGTGACTTTGGAGTGAAAGATTAAGTCAAACTCTGTAAATCACATTCACTTCTCCCATTAGAATGAATGTGGCTGGATCTGTCTCTTGTGTTCTAAAGGGGCCGGACAGTGGAAAAGTCATATGACAAAGAAAGAGGACATCATTTCCAGTGAACTGCCTTGTCCTTCAGTGTCTTTAACTAAAGTGTCCTGTGAAATTACTGTTTTTAATCACAGTAGTCAGGTGGACCTTGAGTGAGCAGATGTGAATATCACAGGTTCATAATGGAAACTGAAACTGTAATATGACTTCACTTCCCTCTCTGATATCATTCTTCCTTTCAGCTGACAGAAAATGCAGTCTGACTACAATGTAAAGCAGTGAAAATATTCCAAACATTGCTCTGTTTTTTCAGGTAGATGAAAGTCCATTATTTCACTAGTTCACTGCTAATTAAAGTAAATAATATGACTATGGAGAAGCATAACATACAACTACCTGAAAAACGATAAATAAATAAATCAGGACTCCATTTTTAACACTTTTTTCACAAACAAAGAAATTGGATACTGGACTTTCTCCCTACACTGTTACAGGTAACAGAGAAGAATGGATGATCGTGATTTGAAGACTTTAACTTGCTGATTTATTAGCCTCCTACCTCAACACGTAAAGATTCATTAGTCTCACCACAACCTACCATAGAGTACCTTTTTTTTTTAAATATAAAATACATATTAGTAAATTGTTTGGTTGTGACAATGACATGACCGGTTATGTTTTTATGTGTGATGAACTTATGTTTCTCTTGCACACAAAGAGAAGACAATAAGGTAGTTATATCTTATGATATCATAATTAAGGACATAATTTGTATAAATGTGAGACACACATAAAGACATAACTTGTAAAAAGACAAATTCTGACCTTTTGACCCAGAGAACAAACAGCTACAGAGCCCTCCACCACTGTGTTCATATGTAAATTTATTAGCATACTTTGCTGCTCACCGAATCCAGTCAGAGCCTGTTTAAGCTCATTCTTATCAATGAAACCAGAGTTGTCCCTGTCGTACGTCCTGAAGATGTTCTGCCAGTCTGTGATGTACTTCCACACGCCTGCAAACTCGTTGAAGTTCACCCCGCCTTTGTTTTCTCTGTCAAACATGGCTGAAGAAGAGCAGAAATAAAGCATTAATTTGTTGTTTATTTACCCTCCGGTTCATGTATTCACATCAATACACATAGCGGTGGACATGCTGGGAGTTTCATCACTGATAGGACTAGTCTAATGACATTAGAGCCAATATGGAGGCACATATAGTTTTAAAAGGGAATTGGAGTGAAAAGTTCTGGTCAGAAAAGACCTGCTCACACTTGATTAACTCCTGCCTCATAACAGAGGAAGAAAACAGCTTGATCCCCCCACCAAAATGCCACTCTTCACCCCCATGCGGTTCAATCCAATTACCTCCCAACAAAAGGAGTGTTATCACAGGATATGCTTCTTGCTGGGGGACTATTAAACAATGGATTTACTGCATACGGTACAGTGGGAAAGGGAGGCGATGGAATTATGGGGATTAACTCTGCAATTCGCACTACAAACATAGTACATATGAGACCCTGGGATAAGATATTTTTATCATATTTTTCTTTAAACTGGCTAAAATAAGCCAAGGGTTAGCAAAATGTATAAAATTAGCTTTTGTATTAGCACTATTTTGATTCCAAAAGGAAAATACAATCAAATATACAGTGTGCGTGTGTGTATAAAGTATGATCTAATGCACACATTAATAAAAACATTTAAATAAAAAAGTACAAAATAATAAATGGATAAACGATTAAATATATGAATGTGACATCAAACTGGAAATAACAAATGACTAAATCTGAAACTCAACAGCACACCAAGTCTAAAAGTCTGTGGGGTGTAACTTTTATTTTTGGAGCTCTAACTTCCCCAAAGTCAGAGACTCCAGTCAAGTAGTTAAATTCTGCCAATACTTACTGATAGTTGTAAAATATCCTATCAAATAATCTGCTGATCTCTAACTTCTAACAAGTCAGTATGACCTGGGATAAAATGTTTCCCACCTATGATCTAAAGCAGTATATCTAAAATGCACAGACAGGTCCTAACCTTGTACGCAGAAAACATTTTCAACTGTAGCTGAAAGTTACGACTGTAAACAGATCAATAAGAGGCTGAGGCAAACAGCTGTTCCCTTTTGAGACAACCTTTCTTTTTCCTTGAGGATGCTCTCTCCTCCTCCTGTTATTGATGACTGCAAGTTTCCACTAGACCAGCAGTTAATGGGAGTCAAAGATAACATTGTTTCTTCCCTCAGATTCCTCAAGGCTTAATTTATTTATCCGCTGTCATGGTAAAGCAGCAGATAAACAAGTCAAGCTTGCATAGTTTGAGTACAAAGGGCAGTTGTGTTCAAATGAGACATCAGTGTCAGCAGTGACTTACATATGATGGAGCGGACCGTCACTGGGTTGAAGGGAGTCCATGTGCCTGCAAGAGAGAAGAACAGCAGTCCAATAAGCCAGTAAGACCAAATATATGATAATAAAAACGTCTTTAATAGCTTCACAAATGTAGTAGTTACAGTAATAGACACACAAGGGAACCAAATAAAAACAGTACATCATTGTAGCAATTGGAGGAGAAAGGAGAGTAAGTGTAGTATGTTTTCAGGACAGAGTTGTAAGATTTATGCTAATGCAGCGCTTTTTGAAGACAATTCTCTTAGGACCTGAGAATAAAGTATCTCATATCCAGTAGAAGCAAGTGTATGCCTGCCAAAATTTGAAATATTTGATTCCTTCCTCCTTTTATTGTTTGTTATTGTCTTTATGCTTCCCCTGGTTTCTTCCTGTTATTTTATATAGTAAATTGACAGTGAAGTAGTTAAGAATGTGTGTAGACAAAGAAAATGCACACACCAACGCACTGACAAGACTAGATGATAAAGGCATTCGCATGGCATAAATTGCATTAGGGAACACAGGAATGCATCTTGTGAATACGTTTGTAAGCTTCTTTTAGACATGATGGCACAGCATTAAGAAAAAAAAGATTAATTGAACCAAAGCAGGTGAAAGACACTCATCTATAAATCACACTCTTCAATAGTAGAGTCAGAAAAAGAGTCATTATCAGTAGAATAATTACTACTGCTAGAGAAAAGGCAAAAGTACACAATCTTAAGAGTGTGAGACAAGAAAGAACAATAAAGAAACTGAAGAAAGAAATAAAACAACAGTGACAGCAAACGTTACAGAAGAATAGACAAGAGAGATGGAAGCAGAACAAAACACTGGCTGTAGTTTTGTTGCAGTAACTTTAACTGGCTTGCCTACTTTTGCTGACCTAAGACTATTCCCTGCAACACTATCTGCAACCCCTAAAAAAGCATCTGCAGAATTTTAACATTTTAGTGTTACGCCTGTTTCACACTGTGCTGTTTCTGAATGCTTGTCTTTGATTTTTCTTCCACAGTTTAACTACGCCTGCAGTAAGCAGGTTTGCAGTGAGAGTCATAAACTCTTAGATAAGGTGCTCCTTGCCGCAAGCGAGACTGAACACAGAGCTTTACTTGCCAATTTATTTTCACCAATATTTCACTGGAAAGGTGACTATCATGAGATTAAATGGTGGATGAAAGAGTAAAACTTGTTTTCGGGCTTATGTGACCTCCATGAAGATTTTGGTCTGTCAAACGCGCATGATTTCGCTTGAGTGTTGAAAGACAGCAGACATTCCCTCCCTCACACTGGGGTTGTTTTATTGATGGGAGAGGCTGTCTGGGGCTGGGAGTTCTTCCTGGGACCAGGCCTGAGGCTCATTCAACCTGGGGTTTGGGCCAGAATCTATTTTCTATCAGCATCTATTGGACCACTCATCTAAAGCAGCAAAGACATAGTACTATAACTATATTGATGTGAGACCAATTTGTGAAAACAAGTCACGGTAAATGCTGCGTTTAATCACTGCACTGCAGTTCAATAAATCCTCATTTCTCCATTAAGCTGTTTTGAGTAAGACAGAAGTGGGTTTCTTCTTAACTGCTCACTTTGAATTAGATGAAGAACAGATTACAGTTTATAATTATGTGAGGTTGCACATCATATTTGCAGGCAATCCCTAAGTCATTAAGTAGACAATATTTATATTATAGCCCAAATTAATTTGGATTCTAGAAGAAAATGTTCATAACAGTGGCCAACATCTTGCCTTTTTAAAAAATAAATAGAAAATCAATAGCTTAATAATAGAAGGGAAAAGCAGATTAATAGGGCAAAATCACCACCACACAAAAACAAATTTGACACTGTTGGAAACTTTACAGAAACACTGAGCAAAGCATTGACGTTTAAATAGTTAACACTTGTAGAGATAAATCTGAAAACAATATCTGATCAACTGTGAAAAAGGGTGGAAATGATTTTTATTTTTGAGCAACAATTTTCCTTACAAACCAAAGTGTACTAAATAACCCTCCTCAATCAGCTCTTCCTATACCTGACAAAAATCTAGCCTCTGCTTTTACGTCCCATTTTCCTCTTGTTTTGTTACGTTTGCGTTTCTGGGGTTTGAACTTCGAGCAGTGAGTTTGTATCTCCAGCCAATAACAGCATCATGTATTGTGCATGGGAAGAACATAAACACGAAGCCACTCCAGGTACACTGCTCTCTCCTCTTTCTGCTCTTCTCACTCATTACACAGTTCTGTCTAAGACAATAAACTCTTGGCAAGGAAACAGATGGTCTTTCAGGCCAACTCATGTAACACATGCTGGTGACAAACTGCAGAAATGTGAGAGCTTGTGTTTCAGCTCTGTGTTGCTTATAGATTATTCCTGTAGTTTTACAAAGGTGTGGGTGTGTTTATTTGTATGTTTTTTTAAGAAAATAATAGTTGTGATAAAAGAGCAAAATAATGTTTTATTGTTTCACCTCACAGTTTTTTCCTTATTACTTCACTCTGCATTCTATGTATTGCTTGCACTACCACCCTCGCTTCCTCAGAGAAGGAACAAAACAACACAGGCATGAAATCTTACAAATTTCACATATAAAGTCAGTAATTCCCAAAGAAAAGCCTAACATTAGCCATCAGCCACTATCCAAGTTCTGCCACAACTGATCATTACCGATTCATCAGCCAAAAAGACTAATCATCTGTCTCATGCATAGTAGATGTATGACACATCTGCAATAATCCAATAAATCCCATGATGTACAATATCACCCCTGCAAAATCAGATCAGTGCACTGCTGCTATATTATAAGCACACAGCTGAGATTTAACTTGGTGCAATCACTTGCAAAAACACTCCGCAAAGTTAATTATAGCCCCCCTCTATAGTCTCTTAGATAACTGCAGATTATGATCTCAGCTGTATTTCTCTAAATGTATAAAATGAAAGTAGAAAAATATGAAAGAACATCAGGAATAATTTTTACATAAATATTGGTCCAGCATTAGAGGCAACAGGAAAAAGACCACAGGCAGAAAGAGAACAAGCTGTGACCTTTCCTACTCAGCCAGTCTACTACTTCTTCTCACATACACACACATTTTTCACACCAGTAGCAAGCTGTGAGGTCACCAATGCATGCCAGACTGACTGCGGCTGCCCAGTGTGAGGTGGCCAGTATGGGTGAGATGGTTGTGCGTCTGATGGCCCAGTGGGACAATAGAGCCTCTGTCCAGCACACACACTGGGCTCTGTGACTGAGGAAGCCAACCGACATGGAGGGGTGGAGCAAGGGGAAGAGGGAGTACAGGAGGTGAGAAAAACAGGGTTAAGTGACAAAACGTATACACATAACGCCTGTGATGGATCTCAGTAACATGCTTGTTCACTGTAAGCACACACATTTAGCCTGGCCAGCCATGCGTCTTTCTCAATGAGAAATCCGTCTGGAATCGCGGGGCTTGAATCCAAATATGAAGGCGGGACTAACAGGCGCCGAGTAAAACAATCGCAGATTAGACGGATGTGACGCTTTTGTCAGAGAAACTTAAAAATACAGGTGTAATCTGTAATTCAATCCTCATTTTTGAATGAGTAAACAACCGACAACAGTTGAAAAGAGATTTGTGGACTTGGGACTTGGAACTCGTGACAAAAAGAAGTCGGTGCGTATGATGCATTGCGAAACACCTGCCATCTAGACTTGTGATTGGTTCAGTATTAAAATAGATCATGCATATTTCAGTGACTGGCCCAATTACAGACCATTTTCTCAGTACTGAATAAACTGAGAAAACTGGACGGCTGGCCAGGGTAACATGCATTAACTTACATCTCCATGGTAAACCTTAACCGAAACAGTACAATAGTAGTTATCGTCAGCACTTCAGTTCATATTCTGAAATTTTTTCTTGTTGCATCCACATCAAAAAATTGAAGGACACCAGGCTGTCTTATACACTGACTGAAGTCAACATCAGCATATTGTGTTGCTCTGCTGTCTGTTCCTTCATTAGCACAAGCACAAAGCATATGGTAGTCTTTGTCTTCTAAATAACTGATGTACAGAGGACACAAGGCAATTACTATAACAGATTAACACCTTAAAGAAGTTAAATCAACAACATGCATCACTGTTACTATAACTCACTTATTTTTCATAGAACTATGCATTATGCAGGAAAATGGCCCTTACACCTTTACAGATGAGCAGGTCACCATTATAAAACATCAAAAAAAAGTGAGACAATAAGCCAACTTGGCTGTCAATGCCAGCTCAAATCCAGATTTTTGGCATCTAGATGGATTTTAAAAAGCCTAGACTGCAAAAAGCTGTCTTGAGAAATTTGATTTTTACAAATCTGGGCCAAACCACTTTTGGAGAGTGTATAAATTAATATTACTCTCTACAGATTTCAACAGATATTTCTCAGTCCACCCATTCTGTTATGTGCAAGTATCTTTTGCATCACTTACAACATCATACATGACAACAATGTCAAAATAACACAAGTGCCGAGTAGGATCCACACAGCTTCAGGCAGACTGCTGTGGAGGATAACATGGAAAACAACAGTCAGTCAGTGAACATCTACTAAATAAATAGTCTGCTGGCACTCTAGGAGGCTTCGAAATACACAAAACCATAAACCAACATGGCTACTAAAGGAGTGAATCTTCAGTGACAGCACGATTCACTTGTCAAATAAGCCCAATTATTCAGATAAAATGTAAATTCCCCTCTAGTTATAAAGTATCTTGTGAATCAGACTACAACCATATATAATGTAAACAGTGACAGTCTGGGTTAAACATCTGATTTGAGAAACAAATCAGATTTGCCTGCTGTCTGGGGGAAGCCTTAGTCTGGGAGTGATGCATAGTCTATTTTTTTAGTGTGGTCTATATCAGATGATAAGATTCTATGACATATCCAACTGGCTACACCCGAGAAATCCACTCAGTCATGAGCAGCACTGTTCCATCTCACTGTTAGCAAAGAGTGACATCGGCTTGTCAGTTTAATACAGCTAGGGAGGACTGACAACTGTAACACAGATGAGATATCTAAATGCATAACAAAACAGTTCTCAACACCATTCAAAGTTAAAGAAACATTTCGGTTAAACAAAATGCTACAAATGTGGATTGTGTTATTGAACTAGCTTGAGTCGTGCCATTCAGCCAATTCTGCAATCTGCACAGCAAGTGCTCACCCTCTCCGTCATGTCAGCAATTTTACTGCCTATTACTGCTCCAACACACTTAACAAATAACCCAAGGAAAATAAATCTGTGTGACAGAGAGAGTGAATGAGTATGATGACTAGTCGGTATGATGTTTACTGAGCAAAAGACAGGCCAAAAACAATTGTGTGTTTATTGCAAATGGCACAGATACAAAGCATATGCACAAGGCAAATATGCACATATATTTCAGCAGCACAGAGCCACTCGCAAGCTCATCAGCAGTGATGCTCTATCACATTCAGGACTGATGGAGGGATGAGGAGAAAGAGAAGGGCAGGCAATGGAGGGAGAATGAGAGTCGAAAAAGTGGGACTAATAGGGCAGGGCGAGAGAGAGAGAGAGAGAGGACAAACAGGCAAAGGACACAGCAGGCACTGAGCTGGTGCCATATCCTCCTGAGGAATATAGGGAGATGTAATGAGAGGAGGAGGGAGGAGAGGGAGAGGAGAGGGGTGGATTTTCTTATTATGTTTTCACATTTTCAAAACAAAAGACAGATTAAATAATACATTTTTGTACTATCTATACAACTGACATCACCTTGAAAAATAGCCTGATGCCAGCACCTTACAAACATGAAAATAACATTACCTGGGAACAAAATAAAATAAATGACCAAAAACTTAATATACACTGGCCTTTGGCAATAGCTTTATGAAAGATTTAAGCAGGGAGTCTGACAGATTTCAGCAATGCATAAAAAACAGGAGTTCAAGGCGAGCCACTGAAAGAAAAGACAGAATAGGAGATGTAGATAGAGCGAGGGCAGAGGAGTGTGCACAGCCACAGCAGAACTCAAACTCCCTCCTCCACTTCTAGGGCTTAGATTGATTTGGATACCATGACCATGGCTGCAACACTGTCCTTAGACATTATGGCACAATGTTATTTTTCTTCTGCAGTTTAGTCAAACTCCTAAATCAGGTCCATATCACAAAAAATATAAATCTATTTCATTTTTATGTTTCAGTACCCTGGCGTTTTACAACATAACAATAAACCTACTTACAACGACTTCAAGATTTCCCATAAGATGATAGCAATGTGTGTGTGCTGCATCCACTGACACTGATGAGATTTGTTCCATGTATATTTGTTTATTAAAATTGACATTTTTCAGCACTCAGCAGCCCTTTTAAAGTGCAGCTTGGTTGTTGCATAAAAAAATTTAAGTTCTGGACCCATTTTAGGTTTTGATCCTCTCTGCATTCAACTTCTCCAAGGGAAGAGGAGAAGGAGGAGAAAAGAAGACAAAGGTGTGTATTGATGTAACTAAATGCACCATTTGCTGGGTCAAATGAGCCTCAACAGACAGTGGCAGGGTTGGTGGCTTTAGCACGCTAACTGCAAGACAGGATGTAGTGCAGTGTGCGTTCAGCCTCACTGGCTCTGTTTCACATCACAGGGAGCTTAATGAACTGGCCGAGACTAGACCGGGAAACCTGCCGCTCACAGCCATATACCATACACACACCCAGCAAGGTGCACGTACATCACACGGACACGCAGTCTGAAAAACAGAGACTACATACTGACCCTTGGCGTAAATGCAGATACGAACACACATGTGAAGTGCATGTGTGAATGTACAAACACACACTCACACTCTAATCAGTATGCTGAGCCAGAGCCACTGCACAGCCTGATAACAGCTTTTTTCACTGCTGCTGCTGCTGCTTCTACACTTTTTCTCCTGTGAAAAACAGGGGGGAAAAAAGGGGTTACTGAGGAGACTAATCTGTTCAGAAGTCTTTGAAAAGCTGCCCAAGTTTCCGAGAGCCAATTCAGCCATAACTTAGATGGGAAACACATTATATATTAATGAGAAGACAAACATCAACCTGTGCTACAATTTCTGGGCAAACCAAGCTCTCATTAATCACTAGTGAATTTCAACCCACCCGCCTCATTGAGAGCAAGGTCAAGAAGCAGGTTTGAAAATGATGCTGGTGCAGTGCTTTGTGCAGGCATTAAAACCACATACTTTACCAACCTATTACACCGTGGCAACTCTTCAGCCTCACCAAGTGTAAACCCACTGCACTTGCCAGGATTTGATCTGAGCAGATGACCTGCAGACTATAATTTATTCAACACTGCACCCTAAACTGTCTTGTAGAATCACAAGTATCCTTTTTTTTGTTTAGACAGCCTCAGTGGGAACTGAACCCTTAATCCTGTTTGAATCATCTCTCCTCCAGAGTTACACAAGATTAGGGGTGATAGCACTTCCATCACCGGCAGTTGTAATCCTCATGTGGAGTCCTTGGGTCTTTTCATGCTGACTTTTAAGTTATTTCTTCTCATTCTGCACCACAGAAAAACTCCTGTATTAAGGTTATGAATTGAGTTCATTTAACATAAACTAGTTGCATTAATAATATTCTACAAGTCTACATTTACAATTTTAACTACCAGCAGTTACATTGAGTATACTTACATACGCACCATATTCTACTATTATCCATTAGCATACCAAATTAACTACGTCTGAGCTAATAGCTTAAAGGCAAATACTCTAACGTTCATTCATTCATTATCTGAACCCACTTTATCCTCACTAAGGTTGCTGAAGCCTATCTTAGATACTTACGGGTGAAAGCGGGGCTACACCCTGGACATGTCACCAGTTCATCACAGGGCTGACATATAAAAACAAACAACCAATCACTTTCACATTCACACCAATGGGCAATTTAGATTAGCCAATTAGCCTATCAGTGCATATCTTTGGATGGTGGGAGGAAGCCGAAGTACCCAGAGAGAATCCATGCAAACATGGGGAGAACATGCAAAAATCCACACAGAAAATGAAATGTGTACACATACATATATATATATATATACACACACACACACACACACACACACACACACACAAACACAGTGTAATGGTGCCCATTAGATTATTACTTGTGAGCTAAAAGCCAACAAGTATAATACACACTAACATTTTAGCCAACATTATGTGAAACATTTTTTTTAACTACTGAAATATAAATACTCTGTAGTGGTACCAGATGATTAAGAGTCCTACAACTAAAGCAAGGTTTGTTTCCTTTTTTACTATATATTGTTAGAACCATGGATTTTATGTTTGTCTTTGCAAGGCTGGGAAAGAGTGCAATCACCCCTGTTTTAGTCATGTCTCTAACAGCTGCTCATAACTCACCATAGTTGGCTACAATTCATAATAAACACAACATGTAGCAGCATAGATTATGTGTTCAACACATGTTGTACCATGTATTGCCTCAGTCCTGGTTGAGGTCGAGTGTTACAGAAAAAGTGATACCAATGCATAACCTCTATTCTGAATTTAATACAGGTCATGTAAACACAGTTTTTCCTTTGATGTTCAGAATTAGGCTATACTCCAAATGTTGTATTTTCTGATTAATACAAGTGGGATATGTTCATATATATTATTCAGGTTTTAGAAATATTTTTGGAGTGTGCTCGTTGCACCTCTTGCCTGTATAAAGTCATATTTTACCAACCAACACTCTGGTTATAAAATAAAGATTATTTTTTAAAATCATGGTTTGGAAGTGGTTGCTGATTAGCATGCAGTCCTACATGCTGCCAGTAAATGAGTAGTTCATATTCATTTAGCTGGATTCAATCATGCAGAATGAGCACATACTGTGGACCACACAGAGGTGTAATAGGCTGACACTGGACAGTGACCAACTGTGTGCAGCCTGTGACAGTTACAGAGCCACCCAAAACTCAAGTTTTGTTACCTGTAACACACACACGCACACAGGATCTTATGCTGCTTTTCAAATTGTTAATAAGGATAAAATAACAAATTCCTCAGTAGTCCTGGATCGCACATGTTGTATGTTCTTGTCAAATGATGGTCACAAGAACTGCCAGGGCTTTCCCCCATCTTTCTGATTGCAAAGAATGAATATCATTTAAGACACAATGATATGGCATGCTAAATACATTTTACAACAATTATTCAAAACTAGCTGCCCCTCTGCAAGGCTGAACTACAGATGTATGCAAAAAAAATTTAACATTTATGATGGCCAGAAGAAACACACTTACTACACATTACGAAAGCCTTGTATATAATCTGGTATGTGAATAAATATCATAATGCCAACATTTTCATGGAGGTGGTTGAAGAGGTAGGTTGTGTTTTCATGGCCAAAAAAGATCACAAAAAGAAAAGTGTGAAAGAAAATCCTCCGTTAAAAAAGGTATGAAAGGCAAAGGAAAGTGCAAATGAAAATACTGGTGGAATATTAAGTTTGATTAGCTATGCGAACAAGTTAAAGGACACAATGTGGGTTTTTTTTTTATAGTTTGTGCATGTGAATGAAGTCTTTGCTGTGACAGCTGCCATCAAAAGAACACAGAAGCATATTCAGGCAGTCTCTTTGAAGCTACACTGATAAACTTTTCACCTGCTTTCCGGGTGCACTGGGACAAAAATAAAGTTCCATTCATTTCTACTCAGTTCATTTGCCACCCCAGGATAAAAATAAAATCCTAAAACCATTTTGTGCAAAGGCCTGGCAGTTACTTAAATCAAAGACTGGCAGGAAGCAGTGGTGTGTGACGAGGAGATGGAAGAAGGAGAGAGAGGGATCAAACAAGGCAATAGAAATGTAATAGATAAAGACATAAAGAAACAGTGCACGAGAAAGGAGAACGGGTGATGAAAACAGGAGGCAAGAGAGGAGAAGTGGGAGTAAATAGGTGTAGAAAGGACAGAGTGATCAGGATTTAAGAACGGATGAGGCAGAAAGTGACAAAAAAGGGAAAACATTCAGACACTGATACGCACCATTCGATAGGGCTTGCTGAAGCTCTGAGTCTGATATCACTCCACTCCGGTCTTTGTCAACCCTGGGGAGGAAAGCAAAGATTAGATACCTTCTGCTTTAACAACTTCACACGCCCACACACTCCAACACACAATAGCAGGGGGCAACCGCACTCGCCAGCTGAAACTTTATCCTCTGCGGCATGTGTTAGTATTTCAACAGTCTGCTGGGAGTGAATGGAGTCCTATGATCAGAGCTCCATCAACACTCCCCTGAGACCTGCCAGACAAGCTTTGTGTTCATGAATGTGTTGATCCTGACAGGGCGAAGTGAAAGTGAATGTTAGCAACCATACTAACCAAATCCAGATGTACCAGTATGGCGCCAGGTTCAAGAAATCTCAGCTTAACATTTCTTAAGTGAAACCAAAGGCAAAAGCGTTCTTAAAATAGACCCAAAAAAATCCTTAAATGAGGATGTATGTAGTATTTGTACACTGAGAAACAAAATAAATTACCTAAAATTATCTGTTAAGTGCAACCCTCACGAGCACTGTTGCTATTTTTACCAATGGACAAAGCTCTAAATGAAAAGAATGGAGTTTAATGCTGAAACTCTAGGTGAATTTGATTATGAAGCTGATGAAAGTGTAAAAATATTAGGCTGTGATGTTACTATGGTCACCAAGTTGTTGATCCATAGTTCAGACTAAACTGTGACAGTATTTTGACAAACTGTCAAAACCATCAGCTATGAAATTTAACTTAAAGAGGAAAGCTTGATGATACCATAATACAGATGTGTGTAAACAATGAGCTTTATGCTTTATTCAGTGAGTGACAGTCTGTGGATACATAGTGTTGATTTGCTGGTCGTTTTTGGTAGCGGTAAATGTGCTCTGGTACACAACTTCCCCCTGCTGTTGAGAGTTTGGAAAATCAATGCTAGAAATAACTTTAAATAAGTGTTAAATGCAAGAGATATCTGCTTGAGTGTTAAGTGAACGCTTCAATAATCTTACATCTAGATGGTTTCCAATGCTTTTCTCTTCCATGCTCTGCCACCCATACGTCATAAACTCAAGTGAGCATCATATCAGATAAGTACTTCCATTATTAGCATGCCTATATGATCTTCCAAGCCGACTATAAAAAATGTCATGAATGAGGGCCGACATAAAAATCACTGTAAAAGGAAAAACTGGATATGAACTCCTATTCCCAACTGAGCAATAAAACATGACAAAACACCATTGTCCATTGTAAAATGGAGACAAAAACTGGATTCTGTCTATTTAAAACTATAT
>JAPTYQ010000014.1:26582788-26599523 GCA_029814465.1 Ostorhinchus cyanosoma
TTACTTCAGTCAGCTTATACAATGTCACACCATTTATTTCCATCATTTTTTGGACCCTCAATGTTGGTGAACCTTGACCTGACCAACTGATACATCATGATCATGGCACTGCCCCCACAGGTTTGTACTGTAGGCACTTGGCATGATCGGTAGCCACATCATCCATCTATTTTCTCACCTTTATGCACCTGTTACTTTGGATCAGGGTCAGTCTGGCCTCATCAGATCACTGCCGTAACTATCCAATAGAAGGATCTGAATTATTTGCTTAGGTAAATCCAGGTGGAGGCTGTTTTTGTTCAGGCACAGTATATGAATGAGAATATGAATAGTGAGTTACTTTAATTACATTTCTAGCATTGATGAGAATTTCCTTCATGTGTGTCTGGGGCAGGTTGGTTGTTAACAGGAGTTGGTTTTTACCTCTAATTTATGGAGAAATTACAGACTATCATGACAGCATTTAACAGGTGAGAGACAATTTATAATCTCTGCAAAAAGGATGTACCACACAACGGTATGTTTTAAATCCAACCCCTGGTAATTTGACAAGGGGAGTCTGTTTTCAGTCACTTGCAATGCCATGAGTCAAGTTGAGATAGACCAGTTCATATCTAAAACCTTTAAATGCAATATTTTAAAATGTAATCTATTTTATTTTCATTTACAAATTGAGGCAAATCCCTATGGCAGTAATATAGTATTGAAATTCCGATCGGAAATCTTGATCCTGTACTGAATGTACTGTCTTATAACAAAGGTTTTTCTTTACTGGCCTCACTACACTTGCTCCCAGGTGAATTTAGGATTGGTCTGAAAATCATCTGTTACAGTTTGGCTTCAGTCCATATCGATGGGCAGTTCATCTATTACAGGCCACAGAGACGGTCAGAACAAGGTTTTGCCCTGTTCTAATTTCAAAACTCACAGTGAACAAGCATTTTCTGTTGTAACTCCTCAGATTACGGATCAATCAGCCTGTTGCAGACTCTGTTGAGTTTATAGAACAATTTATTTTTAAAAGCTTTTTTGCCGACGTGCTAGATTGTGCTTTGTCCTGGTTTTAAAAGTACTATATACATTAAAGTTTTACTTATGTACATTACAGATGTACCACTTTCATTGTAGATTATGGGGAAGGTAGAGACAATGACAGTAACAATTATAGATAATGTCACAGAAGACTAGTCTTTTTTGTATCCCTTTTGAATTATTACATCTTTTACACATGTAATGTCAGTTTAACAGATAATTTTACAAGTTTGTTGTAGGACTACTGAAGTATGAGACTGAGCAATACGAGTAACTTAATGCTCTGTTCAGATTCACTGATATTTCTGCAGATCTCAACATGACTGGACTTGTAGTGATTTTCACTTTTGTAACACTTTTATCTATGCCAAGTTAATAGCAGTTTGGATAATATGCATCTCTGCAGAAGCATATAACACTGATTACTTTCCTTCACTATATTTAACACAAACTGCAACTTTCTGGACTTGTAAAATAATCTTGTCAGTCAGAAATCATGGGTAGTTGATGACACAATGCAAACAGGTTTAAAAAAATGTGTCACTCACTATTGATTACAGTTTTTTTTCCCAAAATAAAGTTGTAAAGTCACTTCTCTTTTCACAGTAAAACCCCTCAATACATTGTGTGACTGAACTTAAACACTCAGCATTAGACTAAGAGGTAGCTAACATAACTTACAGTTCTATTCACATCACCTTTAGTCATTTACTGTAACTTCATGATAGGTCTTTTTTATTTTAGAGAAGTTGTATTAACGTAATGTTCATGTTAACTCAACAAACAGGATACCAGTTGCAGGTGACCCAATGTAACAGACCTTTACAGTGAATAAATTATCTATTTCTCTGACTGAACATTAATGAAAAGATTTTATATAATGTAACATGTACAAGAACTCAGTAACATATTTTACATAAGTGTTGTCACTTTTGGATATTATGAATGTGATGTAGAAAATGCACTTTACATTTACTTATTATTAAAACTAATCTTATGTGTTTGTCATGAAGACAGAATTAGACCTCAGCTCAGTTCACACTCAAAAAGGCAAAATACAATATCAGTCAAGTAATACAATGTTTACAATGCTTTTAGCCACTGTTGGCAATTGAAGATGTGGATTCCCAGCATGCCCTGGTGCCCAGTCCTCAAACCATACCTGTCACAGAGGGTAAGTATGTAAATTTTCCTTCTTGCAGATTTTTGTTAATTTAAAGCCTTTGTTTAACAGCAGGAAGAAGTGAATGACATGTAACATTGTCAGGAGTGTGAATCCTGCTGTCCTTAGATGCGGAACACCTTGGCCTCCACAAAGCTCTTATTTAACATATGCGTACAGCTGTGTATCATTTCGGCCTTTGTTCACGTCAGATCCAGAGTCACAAGTTTGTACCATCATTTTTTCTGCCCAAAGAGATTATTTAAGTGCTACAAATACATGTACTGCAAGCACACACTAATTCTTTCCCTGCTGTGCTCAACCAGATTTCAGGTCACCCAGAGCTGCCATCACCCTGACGGAGAAGGAGCAGTTTGTCATCACCAATGCTGAGGTAAACTCTTTGCCAGAGTCCATAGATAGAAAATATACCAGTCATCAATTTTACACACAGCAGGCATCCTTGTGAATCACTGAGACAGAATGTTGACCATGTGCCCACTACGTGTTTGTTTTGGTGTTTGTCCCAGGTTAGATTCTTGTTTGTCTTACTCTGTAATATCCACTGCACTTATAGTAAAGATGTGAGTATGTGAAAGGTGTGTGGTATTAAATGAAGAAGAGACTATCGTGAGGAAGCCTTTTAAATCCCTGAGTTGTATATTTATATTTGTGGAAGTTAGGATGTAAAATTCCTCATGCTTTATCGAATATCCTGTGTTCACCTCAGTCATTAAATGAAGGGAGCATAGAGTAGTAAGGTAGAGTAGAGAAATGCATGTGTCTTTTACTACAACAGGCCTCCACACGCTATTTGCCGCCTCATTCTGTCACTTAGAGTCTGATAATGCTTTTGCTGAAGCATCATGAGCTGATGAGGTCCATTTGGGCTTGATAAGATCTGACTTAATTACATCAGCCTGGGCTCACAGTTTGTTTGTGGTGTATGTATGTGGCACACAGTTACTTTGTCCTCCACTCCTGCCCATGTGTGGCTTTTGTCTTTATAGAAATGATCTTGTACTTTCTTTCTTCAGCCTTTTGTTCTCTGCTACTGTGCAAAAAACAGAGACCAAATGTCATTGTCAAAGGTTGTGTCTCAAACCTGCATATTGTATGTTATTTTTTATTTATCCTCTGTCTTCATTTTTTTCTGTATCAGTGTTTTGAGGGAGATGATCTTCCAGAAGCCACGACTAGAGAGATTGACTTGCTGATGGATCAAAAAGAACACTTCCGTCAAGGTTTTTGCTTCTGTCCAGGGTTCCCGTGGGGTCTTAAAAAGTCTTAAAAGTCTTGAATGTACAAATCTACATTTAATACCTTTTAAAAAATTTAAACAGTATTAAATTTGATATGGTAGGTCTTAAGTTATGTTGTCCTAAACTTGTTTACTGTATTGTGTTTAAATATCTGTTAAATGTCCAAACTGCAGAGAAAGTAACGTTTATCGACTCAGTTCCACCCATTCCCACCCAACAGTTTATATTGAAATTAGGAATCAATTATTTCCTAACTTTGCCCCCAGTGAGAAATTTCTCAGAAGAGTGGGAATTAAGACGTTGAAGTTAATCAATACATTTTCCTAAATTCTAAGAGTCATAAAAATTTGCCGTATGGCCATGAAAGAGGCTGTAACATACGTAATAAATTTTGTTCTAAGTAGTCTTAAAACAATCTTAAAATGGCTTAAATTTAACCTGTAGAAACCCTTTCTGTCTGACAAATACAAATAATTAAAAGACTAACAGCCAGGACTTGTATCATAAAGCAGGATTAAGTAGTTTGCAAGATAGCTTCTGCTTCAACCCCGCACCCTTCATATCACTGTGGTTTAATTCTTACTGGGGTTTACTTGCAAACCTAACCTCCTGTATAGCTCATCTATTTGTAATAGTGGATCAAAATGTCTAAAAGCACCACCTACTGACCAAGTCAGTATCTTTGGGTGTTGCCATGGAGTTTGGTGCATGGATTAAAAAAAGGGGAAACCTGGGTGTGCTGCTTAATATGCCACTTTCTCACAGCTCAGCATGGCTTGGCTCATTTTGGCCACTAGCGCGTTGCATTTCCATTGCATGGACACCCCTCCCTGAGTTCTGCTGGTCGTCATGGCAACACGGTGCAAACTATTATTATATTTTCTTCAACGTGACTGAAGGTATGAGAGAGGCAACGATGGAAGAGGATGAAACTTGCATAATAATTTGTGAAATTTAACATTAGATTAAAATTTTGTCTGGCAAGAATATAGTTTATACTTAAGCCTCTGGCTGATTTATCAAGATAGACAAATTCTCTGTAGTTTGACTCAGAGTCACATCACGACATGATAGCATTCATATATATATTGGCACAGTGATGAGTCTGGAGCGACTACTCTGTGATCTGCATGATTTTACACCACATTTAGAATCACTTTGACTCATTTGGAATATTAAGCATGGTGATACTTGAAAGAGTGTATAATAGTACCTGATGGTCCCTGTCTCATTCAGTGGAAACGCCTAAAAGCTGTGCCAAGTAGAAGGAGTCAAGCTGATACTGGCAGTGGAAAAGCCGCAATAAGGAGGGCACCTATGAGGAGGATTAGAGTTACACTGACTGTCGAAACCATTTGGCATTCCTTTGTACAGCAGTATACTAGCTTATATATAATCTTAAAACACAGACTGATTAAAGCACTACAGCCTTGTAGTTGTTAAAAGATTGAACAGTCAGCCTGCATACCACTTTGAATGTTGTTTTATATTTGTTCTTTACTTACTCTACATCCAGACTGTTAAACAGCACCAGGGTTACAGCTTTAAAAGCAAAGTTCCAATAGTTTCACAGGCCAGAAGAATACATCTAAAAACATGCTGATGCCACAGAATATAGAACTGTAATTGTAGACAGATGTATTCATGCTTTAATAGTGTAATATTAATCTTAATATTGACTTGCATATTCATACAGGGGAAATTTTGTCAACAGATTTCCTTCCTGGCTTTGACTGTAGTAGATGTTTTGTAGTCTGTATTCATACAGAAATACCCACTCTAGACCTGTTCATGTTTGTGATTTGTTACTTGGCACCAACACCACCCCTTCTATTAGAACCACAATCAGAAACCCTTAGTTGACAGCGTAAATTGATACCTCCCTTTGTGAAACTGCTTAGGGTGACTGCGATTGTTGAAATCCATGGTAAGCATTGAATGTGTTAAGTGTCAAGTTTAACCCACAGTGTGTTTTTCAACACCAGTCACTGTCACTGACTGCTTCATTTCAGGACAGAAATAGACAAATAAACCTGTTTCTGGTTTTTACATAAAGCATGTGTTATTAGCAAAGAAAGCACAAGAACAGGATTTCAGTACTTCGTATTGACCTAAAATTTCACTCAATTTCATTCATTCTAATGCCAATGTGTTTATCTGTATTCATCCCTTTTCTTTAACATCTCTTAACATGTCAACTTGTCTATGAACATTTTAAAACCGAAGTGGAGGCGATGGAGACAGATGAGCAGGAGAGAAGCAGGGAGATTGGAGGAGCCATGTCATCCATCGACCAGTGAGAAACTGACGAATAATACTCTGATTCCTAATGTACATGAACAGAGAGGGTATTATGGGGATTCAACAGTCTGCCTTTGATCATGTTTGCCTTAGCTCTTTGTCTATTTCTGCTCACATGGTAAAAGAAGAGAATACTTTTAAAGTTCTGAGAAATACTTGCGACACACTGCATATATCCATGTGTGTTTTCCAGGCTGAAGGAGACGGTGCTGGAGACAGACAGGGACAGTGTGTGGCTCCTGGATGAGGAGACCGGTCAACCTGTGGAGGTTCCTCTTATCGCTCTTACCCAAGAGATGACCCCAATGAAGGTTGCCATGCCAACTCCATCTCCTGGGGCATCTGGGAAAGTGAGAGAGTCATCAATAGAGAGTTTCTGTGCAGAGGTGAGACATGATGAGTCCTCAGGTTTTGTTAGTGATTTAGTAGTTAATTGTTTTCTAGCGCAAAGAAGGTACTACATTAAAATTTGAGGAAATATGCACTAAAATCTATGAATAAATAAAGGACAAGCAGTACATATCAAATACAACTGATCAAAGACCAGAATGTTTCTAAGAGGCTGCTAAAAGAGCCTGTCATCAGTGAAATGAATAAAATCAAAATAAATATTCATCTAAATATATCTTTTACTGGCAAAAATTTTTGCATATCATGTACAGGTCTTAAAAAGTCTTAAAAGTCTTGAATTTACAAATCTGCATTTAATACCTTAAAAATGTCTTTAAAAAGTATAAAATTTGATATGGTATGGTTTATGTTGCCATAAACTTGTTTGCTGTGTTGTGTTTAAATGTGTCTGTTAAATGTCCAAACAGCAAAAAAGTAACATTAGTCGACTCAGTTCCACCCGTTTCAACAATTTATATTGAAATTTGGAACCAATTATCACAAACATTGCAGCCCCCATCAAGAAATGACTCAGAACAGTGGGAGTCAAGGTATTGGAGTAAATGAATACAGTTTTCTAAACTCTAGAAGTCAAGATTTTTTTTCCAGTATAGCTGCAAAATAGGCTGAGAAATGGCCATTAAATTCTGTTCTAAATAGTCTTAAAAGGTTCTTAAAAAGTCTTAAATTTAACTTGTAAAAACTTGTAGGAACCCTGCATGTATTAAATGATTTTTTAAATGAGTGGTGGTTATTAAAATGCATGTAAATCATTACAGCGGTACATGGAGACTCTAATTAATTTGGCTGTAAACAATCTGATCTGCATCAGAATGTTAAAAAATCCCCCTCGCATTCTAAGAATGTATTAATATTCTGTTGGATGCTTTGGCAGATCAGGTCACCAGTGATCACTGATGTGCAGGTTCTTTATGTGTATTTGCTCCAATAATTTAAGTTCATTACCTCAACATACACCGTTACTCTTAAAGTTTGAGTAATGTTTTTTTTTTCATACCTGTACCTCTTTTTATTCCTATTTATATACATCAGTCATGACCTTTGACCTGGTGCAATGATTACATACCGAGTCTCAGTTACACTTTACCTATCAACAATAAATCACATTGTCACAATTATTTCATGAGAATAAGTACAAATATTTCCTCCTGATTTCATGGGTAACAGTGTATTTGGTTTTAAAATGCCCAGCGAAGAGGTCCGTTGTAAGATTTGCATGCTTTACATCTCTGCATCCAATATTTGCATGGTTAATATTATCCTACTTAAAGCTATTTAAAGCAATCTGTAATGTTTAAGCCTTCAGTTATAGCAACAGCATAGGAACAGCCTGCTATTCATGGTCAGCGCTGAGAATTCAACAAAGGTGTGTAATAAGATGATTTATTTACCTGTTTCTTACGTCCACACATGTAGGAAAAACTGACGTTAAAGTGACAAAGCAGTGGCGGTTCAGTCGTCATCTACTTTACATTCCACACAGTGACTCATGAAGTGTTTGAAAACAACTGGTGTGCCAACTCAGATTCCTAAGTATTTCCAGTATGTGTCCTGTGGTGTCTATATATTTCCCAGCAGTGTCGTGCATGAAACTGGTTTTCACTCCACCTTCAGGACATTCCTCATCCTCCCAGGAAGCCCGGTAGAGGTCGCAGGCGCCAGCTAGTCTTTGCAGACCCCGAGGTCCAGATTTCTGACACAGCAATGAAGGAGCAGATTGGAAACCCACTGGTTGAGACACTGAACCTGGTAAAGGAAACATGCATAATATTAATTTAGAGTGCTTAGAGCTTTATCTGCACCACAGGGCTCAGTCGCTTTATACAGACAAGGATTTTGGCTCATGACCACATCCATAAACTCATGATTAGATGATGTCCTGTATGAACACAAACATTCTGGCTTGTTCAGCTGGAGAGGATCAAGGGTTCACCGACCCATTGAATTTTCACTACCATTCTGTAATCAAAGTGCTGCCATCAGTGTGTCAGTTAATTAAACTCCAGCTCAACCGTTCTCTGCTCTCTAAGCCCGCTGGAATAGTGCTCATTGATTTTATACCCTTCCTTCTTTCTTTCCTTCTTCCCTCCCTATTTTTGTGTAATTTCCTTTGAGACCCTATCATTGGCTTTTAACCCTCCCTTTCTTTCTCTCTCTCTCTCTCTCTCTCTCTCTCTCTCTCTCTCTCTCTCTCTCTCTCTCTCTCTCTCTCTCTCTCTCTCTCTCCCCCCACTGTGTGAAAAACCTCCTTCTAACCATGTGATAAAGGTAATGTTCTGTTTTTCTCAGTCCAAGGTCTTGCTGGACTTGCCCTCCTTCAAACTGGCCAATCCTGCTCAGCTCTTCAGTGCCCCCTGTGGACGTCAGTACCAATTACTACACTTTAACCTACAGTGTTTTATGAACAACAGCATAAACATTATTGTATAATAATAACACTGGCAGGAATTGGATGTTTTTTTTATAGATCTACTTAAAATCTGACAAGCCAAGTTGAGCAGGGCTTTATGTGCCCTCAGAGGGTCGATTCGATTAACAGCAGCTGCACTAATAGTACATAATCATGCACGCAGCCAAACCAAAAGTCAGTATAACAATAAATACCAAAAGAGAAACTGGTAAAGCCACCTCTGTTTATAACGAAACTGATGAAACAAATGATAGAGCTGCAGTTCCAGCAGCCAATAGAGACTCTTGGTATTATCTGTGATTATCAGTTAGCAGGGTTGGATTTGGAATTTTATATGTCACGGAGGATGTTTTGCAGAGAGAGAACAAGTTTTAGAATCTGAGCTGCATTCCTGGGGATGAAATAGGTAGACAGATAATACATTTGTCCACTGTACTTTGCCAGTTACCAAAGGCTAACATTAAGGGAATTTTAGGGGAAACAGGTCATTTTTAAGGATTTATTACTGGTTTATTTAGGCTAATTTGTAGATCTTCCAATTTATTGATCAATTGTTTTTCTTTATATTCAATAATCCATATTTATTTATATTATTTTAACTATAGTATTATATTATAATATACTATTATTTGAATAATAAATTACATTTTATAGGTTTCCATTTTTACGTATTTTATTACTTTGACTTATATGTTTAATCCAGTAGTTATCTAGTTATCAACCAATGATTGGCTCTTAATTCCTGTTTCAACATGATTGTGATATAATATCATCGTGCGTGTGTGTGGTGGTGGTGGGGTAAAAATGTAAAATACATTTAGTGCATTTGCTGGTTGTGACATGACATGATATATTTGTTTTTAATTCAGTGGATTTTGTGCATTGTTTTCTGATGGATTGTTTGGTTTTTGCACACGTAGGCCAACGACCAATATTCAACATAACTACACAAAAGTAGAAAATAAAGCATTTCTATATCTAGATTGGGCTTTAAAATCATATCAGTCGACCTCTTAGCTATGGTTCTTTTACATGTTTTTGATGCTAGTGTGTGACCATCATTGTGTCGTCTCACCTCTCAACAGCCCTCCTCCACTGTGACCTTCAGTCACTGTGGAAACATTGCGCCTCTCTTGCTGTTGTACCCGGACAAGAGAAAAAACGCAGAGAGGGGGAGGAAGAGGAAGAGTCTGAGCAGGAAAGAGAGATACTGAGAACAGAGCGGAAGAGGAGGCACTCAAGCATGAAGGAGGTGGGTTTGTGTAAAGGTACACTGTTACTTCCCTCTGCTGATGTGTCTCAATAAGCTTATTCAGCTACTGGAATACAGTAAGAGTTTTTCTTTTAAGCACTTCAGTAATAAATCTCCCCTCACAACCTGCATGTTAAGACAAAAGGCTACTGTATGTATCTGTGGTGCAGGTGGTGAATGAGTGTAGCCTTAACAATAGTGTTTATCCATTAGTCTGCTTGCCTGTGGTATAGCCTGCCAGCTCAGTGTGTTCAGCTCAGTGGTGAGACAAATTAGATTATAAAGCTCATTCCTGTTTCATGAAGCTGTGTCTCTGTGTCTCAGATACCCAGTGATTCAGGACCTGCAGAAGGCTCATGTAAGGGTTCATTTTCTCTTTCTCTGATACATTCGTCTTGTGTATCTCACTGTGGAGGTATTTTGACAGCACAGTAAACACATTACTCATTTGAAGCTGCCAGTTATTCATCATGTGCATCATCGTGTGTCCAAACAGCTGCATTAGACGTGATCCTGGATGTGTCCAGAGAGGACAAATCTGCAAGTGATGTGATGACTCCTGTCAGCAGATGGTGAGTGTCAGATGGTTTAAGACAAACACTGATAGATTCACACATATCCATCTCTTTCATCTATGAATGTGTATGTGTGTGTGATGAGGGTAGGTCTCTTCAGATGGAGGTTCAGCTACTGATGGAGCCCATAGCAGAGGAAAACATCGAGATGCCTGAAGCTCAGACTGATGCAGAGAGCAGGAACTTACTGAGGTCTTTGTTGTTGCAGGACACTAAAGTTACAGTTTTGTTTTCAATTCTCTTTTTATTAGGATTTTCCATGGTTCTTATGTTTATTCATGTAACAATTCACCATTCTAATCCATTCATCTAAAGATTACAATTGAATCACACAGTGATACGTCCGGGACTTCACAGACAGTACAGATAAGGATGATTGGTCCTCCCTCAGCCATACAAAAGATGTAATTTATACAATACAGAATTAAGAGCTAAACTCCCTAGAACAGGAATGCTGGCATGCACATTTGTGATATTAAAAAATTTAAAGAAAAAAAATCAATACAAAAGGGTTAAAAAGGAGAAAGGGGTGATGGCCTTAGATAAACGATGGTCGAACTGGTGTAACATACCTAATCCATCTTTTCAAAAACAAACTTTATTGTAGTCTTATTGCAAAAGTCATTCTTTCCATCTTAAAAATGTTGTAAATGATGTCAATCCCCTCCTCCTGCAGGTTTTTCTAGTTTTAGCCACTTTCTTGTTATGGCATTCCTATAAGCAGCACTTAAAATGTGAAAAAAATATTTGTCATTAGACGATAAAATTACGCATTTATTTAACACAGTCTCTGATATTCAGCAGCATCTAGAAATGTAACAGACTCTGTGGATGCGACACGCTCTCTCTGTAGAAATTACCAGCTCATGAAAACACAGTGATTCTTATTTTCTGGTTATTACACACCAATGAAAACCATATTTATGGATATGTTGCTTCATTTCCACAGTTTGATACCCCGAAATCTTACACACTGCACTTGTAAAATTCACCTACACAAGTTTTTAAGAGCCATGAATTTGAGACAAATTCAGTGTCTTTTATGTTTTGTATTTTATCTATCTCTCCATCTGTGGTAGACAGGGTTCCCATGGGTCTTTAAAAAGCTCTTAAAAATCCAGTAATTGTAATTTTAGGCCTTATAAATAAATTTCACATTTTTTAAGTCCAGTTCTGGATAGAGCAGGATGATTTGGGCCACAAATTAACTCTTAAATCTGTTTTCCAGCTTCATGAACACAGGACAAAGCTTGATTCAAATATACATTCTCTTTAGTAAAACTGTATGTCAAAATAACTGGATAAACACTTTCTGAATTAATATTTATTACAATTACAAGAAGAAAACAGGTTGCATTTTGAATTTTTAAAGAAAAATCTCCAGAAGAATTATCACGATTTTGCAATTTAGGCATTTTTCAGGGTTTTCACAAAGGAAAAAACCTCTATTAATCAAATTCATTCAGTACAATACCAAGCCTTAGTTCAGACCAAAGATTTGCAACAAGATGATGATTTTTTTATATATATATTTTGTTTTAAATGTATGCATAACAAACACAGACAGGGCATGACACACATAAAGTAATAAACAGAGAAAACAAAGGTTCTGGCCTGGTTCTGAGAAGCAGATGCAGGTCAGGTCTTCTGCTTTACCCCAACAGGACAAACACATCTCCACTCAACTCCCAGCAGCTGATGCTGTTGCCAGAGATTCGGTCTCAAATCACCAGAGACTGCTCAGTATTTATAGGCTGTAGCTCACCTGTTAGCATGTACAGGTGCAATACTTTCATCTGTTTCCTGGGCTCTATGCACAGCCCCACTACTTCCTGAACTTAAAGCGGCTCCTTTATTTCCTGTTTCTCATTATTGGACACACTGATTAATCCAGGTGTGTCTGCTACTTCTCATTGCGACTACTGTGGTCAGACACACCTGGATTAATCAGTGTGTCCAATCATGAGAAACAGGAAATAAAGGAGCTGCTTTAAGTTCAGGAAGTATTGGGGCTGTGCATAGAACTCATTGGTCTGTGGCTGCTTAGTTTTATGTTTTCACCGATACTAATACTATTTTATCAGTACTATAAATACCACCGTAGTGAACAACTTACTATCACTGTCCTCATTTGTATTTTAAGATATACAAATTAGATCCAGCTCCAAAAACACCCACTGTTAGAACTGAAGTGCAGAAAGGTGTTAGTACTGAAATGATACACCATCATGTTGCATCATTGCAGCTTTTCAAGTCACACCTGATCTGATTGATGTCTTCTGAACTAGTCTTTAAAAACAGATTAGAAATAATGCATTTAAAGTCATCTACACCTTTGGGTTTAAAGGGATGAAAGAAAGGAAAGCTAATAGTGAACACCAGCTGAAATTCATATCTACTATATAATCACATCAGTCACATGTTCAACACTCAAACAAAAGCTGGTCATGAAATACAGCTGTAAGTAACTATCAAGAAAACACAGGTCTCCACTCCTAATTAACCCAGTTCTTGAGATTAATTTTAGCCTTTCGTTGTGATAGGACATAGATTTTAATACACTTGTTGCCTGCAGCGTCGCAGACCCGACCCACATCCTCAGATGTTTGACTTCTGCTTTGAAATTCAAAACAGACATGTTCCCTGTCAGAAACCCAGCACACATTTCTACAAACACCTCGTATCGTCCAGGGGGTGTGTCTTACATATGGGATTTTTTGACTCAGTTCTCACTTCTGTTATAACAAAAGTTAAATAAACGGCAGTAGTGACAGTAGGGATTCACGTTAAAAAAAAAACGATGACAAATATTATGATTCAAGTTTAGTTCAGATGATGGAATTTTTTTAACATTCTCTCTTTATTGAAAGAAGTTAGGTTTTTACAAACACTGAAAACATTTACAGATACACATAAATTATATACATCCAGAGAGTGGGTGTACAAAACAAAAACATTTACTGCAGCTCATTATTGTCTTGGCACACAAGATTTCAGAGTAAAGAATCAATATATAAATAGATTTTTTTTTTAAAAACACAAAACAGATATCCTTCAGCCAGAGGATTTTGAGTCCATATTTGTGCAGTCATCCCTGCAAAATTGGGGCTCAAAGGACTCACATATCTCACCCATCCCTCCCAGTGTTGCACAAAAGAATCCATCTTCAAATTTACACTAAAGGTTATTCTTTCCATCCTGTAAATTCCCATGGTTGTGTCTATCCAATTATTTATTGTTAGTTCTTCTTGTGTCATCCATCATTTGGTTATTACTTTTTTCCTGCAGCTAGTAATATGCTGAATAAGTATCTATTTATGTTTTCAACCTCTGGAGAAATGGATCCCAAATATATGGTTTTGAAAACAAAAGGTAGATAGGTATTAAAAAGATGATGGAATTTTAAGTCTTGATAAATTACCGTAGGAACTAGCAGCTATTATGGTATATTGTCCTTATGTTGTCAAAACACATAATGTTTCACTTACTTTTATACATGTACATTTTAATACTGAAAGCATATTTCATCATTATAATTATACTGAATGTTATTTCTGTAGGTTTGGACCGTACTTCAAACTTCAATTAACCGTCCTTCAGGTTGTTTTCATTTTTTTTTATTATTTATTGTTATATATTGTTTTAAAAAAAAATATTCATCTGATTTCCTCAACTTAGACTTGGAACTTGTAAGCCTTTATTTGAACTAAATAATGATTAGACATGTCAGTTAAATTATTTATATCAACTAATGTGAACATTTTTATCGTGTCATGAGAAATGTGAAGGCTTCTCTGCACCATCAGTAAAATAATGGAAAAAGAAACTGAATAACACGGTTACCATATAATTCATTATTTTTATTATTTACTTATCTTCACAAAATACCAATGAAACCTTCAATGGTTTTTCTTCATTGGTTTTCTTCTCCCAGTTGGATCTCGTCCAGTCTGCAGAGGTCTGGAGAAGTCACCTTTGACTCTCTGCTGCCCCCGGAGGCTGATCGGAGCACTGCAGCTCACATGCTCCACCAGCTGTTAGGTGAGGAAGCACAAACCCATCTGCATTGGTTGTCTGATTTTACAGAAATGAGCTCCACACTGCTCATGTATGAACTCCGCAACCTTTGAAATTGTATTTAGGTGGAGAATAATGGTGACAATAATAAAGAAATACAGACAAAATTAGTTTTAAAATGTAAGCAAGAACTTATTAGAGTGTACTAATAGCACAATGAAAATAGTCCACAAATGAAAGCTCTGCATGTCAAACCTTTGAAGACCTAAACACACCAAAAAACCAATGCAAAATATTAAATAACTTCTAAACCACTAATTGTTTCTATTTTTGTGGTGACTCCCAAATGAATTTTTCTCCACATTTAACCTTTGCTTAATGATTTATCACGGGTAATTATATTATTGTCTTCTGCGTTTAATTAGCTACTCATGTACATGTTTATGTAAGCTCAGAGTAAAATCAGAGGTTATAGTATCAAAGCCGAGAAAACTGAAGAAAAACTGACTTTTCCAGCAAAATATATCATTAATTTAATGTAAACAACCACTATCATTTGTGAGACTACATGGTTTTTATTGGTGAATCAATGTTGTAGTAGGTGACGTTATTTCCACGTTCACTACGGAACCTCGGAACGTCCAAATAGGTCCTTTCTGATGCTGCTCTAATAATAACCTTTGTATTTATTCAGAGCTTTTATGTGCTTTTTTTTTTTACACAATACCATCAAAGTACAAGCAACAACACTTCAACTTTGTAAAATAAGAAAAAAGTTTTAGACTAAATCTGCGTCCCATCTTTGTCTTTTCTCTGTATTTTGCTTTAACGTTGAGTGCTGGTGTTTTTGTGTTAATGTGACCATCCTCTGTTCAGGGCTGTTGTCTGCTGGACACGTCACTGCACATCAGGCCGAACCCTACAACACGATCACCTTAAACCCTGCAGCACTCAGGACGTCCGCCTGAACACACCACGACCCACACCAACGTCAAGGAAAGTTACGTTTATCATTTACCTTTGTTAAATTCTGTCATTTTCTACTGATGTCCTATCGGGGTTGCTTTTATGCAGTTTTTTAATGAATGTCAGGACTGTTTGTTCTGGCTTATTTGATTGGATTTTAAACATTTATACAGTTACTATTATCACTGGTGTTACATGAGTTCACTTGCTCTCATTGTTTTAAAATTTGGACGTCATGTTCATGTATGACTTAAATTATCTGTGGTTTTTATACGATAACAATTTTTGCCTTTTATGAATTTGTGTCCTTTATGAATAAATAAAATGTTTTTTCTCGATTTAATAACATGATCGTTGGTTATGGTTCATTTACTTTCATACCGACAATTGTGGCCAAAATGAGTGGAGCACTTGACATATTTAAGAGGTTTCATCTGTTTGTTTGTTTGTTTGTTTTTTTGTAATGGCCATTAAAATACCCATAAAATAAACAAGATATCTACAAAGCCATCATTACACTGTATGAACCATCGATTAGAGCTATTATAACATTCAGGTCACTTTCCTACAAAAAAACAAGCAAGGCCTACTTCAGTGTCGATTAGGTCGTTTCCATACACACTTAAACTCTGAACATTATCTGATTTTTGAAGTTATCTCTTTACTGATCATATAAACAGCATAATGTGATGTTTTATCAGATAACAGAAGTTATATAATTATGAGGATTACATGGATTTCTCTGACGCCTTCACGCATGCAAACCTATTAATCTGATTTAGTTCATTCTTTTACATCTGCACATTAAAAAAAAAGAAAAGAAATCATAGAAAACAGGAAGAACTGACAGTCAAACATGCAGGAGTCATGTATGTACTCCGAACGAAATCCGATAGTGGGCTGAAACGTCTAAACTAGGTTTTTTTTCTATCATTGCATTTCTGAAGAGCATGTAAACACATCACATTCCATTATTACAATTATCAGATTCCTCCCAGTTATCAGATTTTTATGGTCATGTAAACGGGCTCAGTGTCACGCAATCATGTTCCTTCACATAAGAAGCCAAACTAAACTCCTTGTGTGATCATTGTCAGGCATCATCGTGGTTAAATCATAGATTCTGGTGAATGTACAAGGCCTGTCCTACTCATATGTAAGTATTAAACGGGTTATATTTTGCTAAACCTACTTTTATTAGACTTTGGTTCATTTATTTGTGTATTTGGACCCTAATAGTTCCTAAAGTTAGAATTTGATCCCTCCAGGTGCTGCAAAGCTATTTTTATATTCATGTTGGCAAAAGTCGAGTGGATTTCTACAACCTGTGTTAATTCCTGCTTAATT
>JAPTYQ010000014.1:26602828-26619833 GCA_029814465.1 Ostorhinchus cyanosoma
CCCACACACACACACACACACACACACACACTTGGAACTTTTTTCAGGGAAAGTTTTTTTATCTGGATAATTCCAGTAGAAATGTGCTGAGGTTTTTCAAAATCATGTGAAGAGAACAAGTTCCTGCAGTGGAAAAGGGGTTCTAATCTGTAACACCATCATATCATACACAAGTTAGTTCACTATGACCAAACCAGAGATGAAGTCAATCCACGCAGCAGAAACAACTCTCCTCACCTCCTCCTGTGAAGACCAAGGTCGTGTCATCTGGGACTGTGATGGCCTCCCAAAGGTCCAGACCATAAATGGATACTGCTGTGCCAACTGCTGAGGCAGCTGAGAGGCTACGAAGAGCAAACACACAAAGGACGATGCCCAGCACAGGTATGTGGTTGCCATGGTTCCTGTGTCTGACTGTGGCTCTGAACCCTCCATGTTCTCCTGATTTAGTACCATCTGATTATCATGTGTTTCCCATCATTTCAACTTCCTAAATACACTAATTCAACACAGTCTGTGTAAAATACATGTAAAGTGTATTGTATCATCTTAGAGCTGGTTCAGGCCATTGAGGAATGAAGCTGTTATACAGTCTTGCGGAAGCGTCATGGATCCTCCTGGACCACTTACCACAGGGTATGGGGGTTGGAGTAGATGTTGAGTGGGAGGCCTCACTGTGCTGAGGGCTTTTGTGGTGCGTGTCCTGTTGTAGTTGGTCTGGATGGACGGCGGAGCGGCTCGGTTATTGGTCCAGCTGTATTCACTCAGAGTCTCTGCAGTTGCTGAGGATACATTCTTTCTTTTGTGCCTCTAGAGAAAGACATGTCTTAATCATGGTGGTCATGATGCTTTTCATTCTCCTTCCTCTTACACTACACTATATACAACACTGGTCTACAATTTTTATTTATTTATTTATTTTAATTATCTTCCTCAGAGATGAAATGTGTATTTATGTGCATTTATACACAGGTTTATGAATCTTCCACTAAAAAAGCACCTGTAAAGTTAATGTATTGTGATGTTCCGACAGTGTTTTGAAGTAGATCTGTTGCTCTACGACAAACATTCCTTTTGAGTAAAATACATTCTCTCATTAATTAATCAGAATTTCACATTTTGACCCAAGACTATATCTTGGATACTACAGCCAACCAGCATTTTTACTTATTTTTTCACTATTAGCAACTGAACCTAGGTAAAGTGTGACTACTTATATTCTGGAGGCATTTTACTTGTAGACTAGTATATAATCTACAAACACAACATACAGGATGTCACATTTTTTGTTTTTTCTGCAGTGCATTAGTATACATTACCACTGTCAAGCATTTTGCTTGTTGATTAACCCTTAAGGACTCGTGTTACAGCTTATTGCATACATTTTTATACAAATCTTTATTTTTTGACATTTATTGAATCTAATGTCACTTTCAAGTTACTCTTACAGGTCTATTATACACTACTGACACTTTTTTGCACCCTCTTGGGAACCACAAGCAAAATATAACTGCCCTAAAATGATCTTATATCAATATTTTTTTCTCTTAAACCACTTCAACGCTGTTCGAAACTACCAAATATTCAGTAATTGATCCTTTAAAAGCCAGTCTGAACATGTATTTTTTTTAATCTCACTTAAAGACAAAATACTTGAGATGAAATCAATGTTGCTTCAATAATATAAAAAAATCTGTCTTTTTTTTTCATAAATAACAGTGACCTCATGTATTCAAACTTGCACTTAAGGAGTTAAAATTCTTAAAGTGACTGGACTTGATTTAAGAGAAAGTAAGTAGAAAATATGCTGAGACATGATGATTTTATAGGAGTTTTTGTCCATGTACATTTTAGCTCAAGGATTAGAAGGCTCCACAAGGGTTAAAATATGAGATTTCATAAAGATTTTTCACCTTTATGTATTTTATTTTTCTTCCACCATTATCCTATGAAAGCATCTCCTTGGTGCAATAAATGAAGGTTAAATTCCCCCATTTTTTGCTCAGATGAATAAAAATGGACTTATGCTGTCATTTATAGTATAAACACTGACTTCATCCTCTTGTGCTTGGACAGATAACACACAACAGCATCATTCCATCAACACCCCCTCCCCCCCGACAGCCTAATAAACCTCACATCTGAGCGCCACATAACACACATTCACACCGGCTGCTTATATGAGGACGGCACAAGCACCAGTCTGTACATATTAGACACACACTCACACTCTCCATAATCGTCCAGAGGCAGAGCTGTGAATCATCGACCCTGAGAGGAGAGAGGATCATCTGAATAAAGAACTGCTGGAGACCAGAGGTGCACGGACGGAGAATCCATCACACAGATACAGCACAGAAGAGGAGGATACATCACATCCTGTTTTCAGATACTCATCAGTGAGTCAAACTGGCGGCCGACGAGAGGAAAAACCTGGAGGAGGGAGACGCCGCTGTGGAACAGAGCAGAAGAGGAAAAGAAAAAGACGCCCTGGTCCGTGTGGAGCTGGAGTGGGACGTCCCCATGTCGGTGACCCTGCCCATCCAGGTGCAGCTGGATCCAGCTCACCAGCCCTTCCCCTTCCTGGAGACAACACTGGCTGACCTGGGCATCCAAGAGTAAGGCTCAGTACAAAAGGGGGAAGGATGGGTTTAAAAAAAAAAAAAGAGAAAAAGGAAAGAGGGTTTCAGGCAGATTTTTTGTGACTGTTTGTGTTCAGGTCAGAGGTGAAGGAGAGGGTGGTGTGGGTCGACACCAAGAAAACACAGGTGAAGAACAAAGCAGGAAAACTGAAGGAGAAAGAGATCACCATCCTGGAGGTAAGAGCCCAGAACTAGAGCTCATACAATACCTTCACAGCTCATCATGGTCATGGCCCCTGAACTAAAATGAGTTTGACACCCCTGGGTGAAGCGCGTCTGTTTTTAGGTGGTGCAAGCAGCGCTGTGTAATGACTTGACTTTTCCTGTGGCAGGTGCGTGTTAAAGCCCAGAAGCCTGGAGACAAACAGCTGCAGGAGGTCCTGTACAGCACCGAGGCCCACACCGACCGCTCCTTCTGCCGCACAGGGATGAACATCCAGCCCTGGAAACACACACACTCAGGTCTGTTTCAACTGCTTTGAATCAACACAGTGCTGACTTTACACTCAGGCTGGAATCTCAGCTTCTGTCTTCAGATTCACAGCTGATCGGTGTGGCTGCTGGCTCAGGGTTTATACGAGGACACAAGATAGAAAATCTGCTCAGAAAGTCAGTGTGGCCTCCGCCGTCAGCAGCGACCTCTCAGATAACGGGTGAACTGTCAGACTGATGTGGATCACAGCAGTATGCCAGAGCCCCCGGCACTGAAATGAGATCATCCTAAGCATTACATCAGTGTCCAAATAAAACCTTCGACCTCAGCACTAAAACTGAATTACAGGCTTCCGTGGAGAATAGGATGTGCTATTGTGAAGCAGGAAGATAAACAGAAAAATGTTAAACTAACTCCACTTATGTGGCAACAGAAATGTGTGGCATTTGTCACTTTGATATTTCTTGTTTCAGGGGAGAACGACCTGGCACCCGTGCACATGACGATGGCGTTGGAAAACCAGCAGCCAAACCTGACTGCGGCCCAACGGGACATCTGAGGAACAACAATGAGTCACCATCGTCCAAAACAGAATGCAATTTAATGTGAATCAACACGTTAGCCACCGGGTTACTGAACAAAAGGTTAAAATATGTTTTCTGCAGATAGTACCCCGCTGTGCTGCACCTTTTTTTTCTTCATCCAAGGGTCTAATGTGAGGATTCAAAGTGTTTGTCTGTACATAATGAAGTATGTTGCACATTAACTGCACAGTGACATTTCCCAACATCCAATGACGTGAACAAAGAGACAGGAATGAATAATTATATTTATCAAGAGATTGGATTCACACTCAGATAGCAAAGTCAGATGTCTATCCAAACTGAGGCGTGGGGGGGGGGATTATTAGTAGCACTTTATACATGAAGAAACAAACAATAGGAAAATCATATATCACAGGATGGTGAACTAACTCTTAAAATAATAAAACATCAACATAGCATGCAACAAAGCAAATAAATTAACGGTTAATAATCCAAAGCAAACTGCTGAATGTTAATAATAACTATTGAGGAGTTGTCAAAATGTTGATGTTTGATGTATTAGTTCATTTTGGGGGAAATTCACAAATAACCGTCCCATTTTCCACGTTTAAGTATGAAAATTCATTGTGTTGGCTGCCTTTCACGTGACGGTGAGCAGGACGTGTCGTGGGCTATGAGGCAGAAATAGCGGCGCTCAGTTTGGCCTGTTGCTCTCCAGGAAGTGATGTCACGGCTGTGTGGAAGTCTGCCGAGTGGTGCTGTGCGAATTCTTTTATCAGCATGACCAAAGTGTTCTGGGCCTCTGCAGAAGAGAGACGGATGAAGAGGTTAGGCTGACAGAGACACAGATGGATTACAAAAACAGAAGATCACAAGTGAATGATGACAGGTTTACGGAGGGGAAGCATTCGACCACTGAAGGGAAAACAGGCACATTTTGTCTTTGTCTCCTGTAACTGGTGGTGCATATAAAGCTTAAAGGTAGAGTTATATTCATTCTGTTATATCTGTGCTTTAGTTCAACATGCAGGCTGGTCTTAGTCTGACAGCGTGGATCAGGTTTTCACATTCACCTTCATCGACGTTCTTGTTCCCCAGGACATGACTGGAACTCCCAACTATAGGCTTCATTTGCTTTACAATCTGGAGGGAAAAAAAGAGCAGAGGTATATGAGCAAAGATCAATATTCATACCAGAATCTATGGAGAAAGCAAACTGTTCTGAGACATTTCCAAATGTTGAAGCATGTGACGTTTGTTCAAATCCAGTGTTTGATATCTTAACAAAGTATCTAACTTTGATCTGAAGAGCTTATGTTCACTCATATGTATAATATGATGACTAGTAGTATATACTGTATATATATAACATCTAATAAATAAATGACTCAAAGTTTGGCCTGATCATTATTATCAGTACAGACCATATACAGGGGTCAACTTTACCACATAAATAAAATGTCATGTACCGGATGTTGTTTCTATTAATAAGCAAAGGGAGGCTGATATTAGCAGGGGTAAAGTGGGTGTGTGTTGTACCAGAGCGGGAGTGTGTGTGTAGACCATCGCCAGACACTTGAACACCGTCTTGTTTTCCTCCATGTCTTCTTTAAGGGGAAGATGAGCCACTAGTGCAGGCACGACCTGTTACAGAGCGAACGTTACAGCTACAGATGTGACGCTCACTACACCAACAGTCCCATCTGTGGAATCTGTGGATTTACCTGCTCCAGTGGAACAGCATCCACGTTGCTCATGATCATCCTGCAAAGGGCGGCACATAGGTTGTCAATCACCCTGAGGTCAGACTCTTTGGTCAGCAAGTTGGAAAAGACAGAGAGCATCATGGGATAGTCTCTGGTGTGCATTTGGCTAAGGAACAGATGTGTGTTGCATTGAGGATTTTGACACCACCTACGCTACACAAACAGATGTTGGAAGGATACGATACAATGATGGGTCCGGCTGCCTCGGCCAGACTTCCGAGTCCAAACACACTGTTGTTGCGAACCTCAGGGTCGCTGTCCCTCACTCCGGCTACCAGCACAGGAAGCAGCCGATTGGACAGGCGGCCAGCCAATCCCCGGCCTCCTGATACGCTTACCAGGGCCTGGAGGATTTCCCCAATGGTGCCCACAGAGAAGGACCGGTCTGCTACTGTGCATGAGGATTTCTGTTAAGGGGAAGGAAAAT
This sequence comes from Ostorhinchus cyanosoma, assembly GCA_029814465.1. Lineage (NCBI taxonomy): Eukaryota > Metazoa > Chordata > Actinopteri > Kurtiformes > Apogonidae > Ostorhinchus > Ostorhinchus cyanosoma. Next base: position 26,608,642 of record JAPTYQ010000014.1, read on the forward strand.
GTATAAAAATGTAAAAAAAAAAAAAAAAAAATCACCATGAAAGCATCAAATCTAGGAAACATTCCACTTATAATACTGACAGACAACATAATAAACTAAGGTCCTTTCATGTGTTTGGTCTCCACCCTGTGCAGGTCGATCTGGGTCTGACTGCACTATGAGGACACAGTCACTGCACAGTGGCATAATTACAGATCCAGAAAACATGGCTGATGTAATGGGCTGCTGTTAAACGGCTGTTCGTGTCAGTTGGAACCGGACTCACAGCTTTGCTCATGATGAGAGGCAGCAGGTCGTTGAGGAAGGGCGCGAAGCTGTCTGCAGGGACAGAGGACGCCACCAGGGGAATTCCCTCACCGGCAAACTCCAGAAGCATGGCATCATACTCGGCCTAGAACACACAAGGCAAACAGCACAAACAGCTCCACAGTGACACTCTGTGGCATACATTTATGTGCTTCTATGTTTAAAGAAAAGACTGCAAACCTGTTGTTCATCATCATCTGCATCGTCACCTCCATCCTGACATGCGGTCTAAAATGATGGGAAGGGAAAGAAAACAAAAGGTTTACAACAACTTCTGAAAACTGAATCCATAAACATAACTTATATGAAACTATTTTAGGAAACTATACTTTAAGTGTCAGTTTGCCATTTATTCCTTTAAATTGAAAATACAGAAGATTATGAGAAATGTCTAAAAATACATTTGAAGTGGACAAATCCAGACATACAGTAGTGGAAAAAAGTTTTTGGACACCCCATGCATTGGTGATATATTGCATTAAGAGTCATTGAACTCTGCCAAATATTGTTGAATTCTCCAAACCCATATGCTTCCTTCTGCACATGATCTGTTCCATTGAGGTCAAAACTGGATGTGTCCGCAAGACAGTGAAACACATCCAGAACATTACATGTTGAAACTGTCAAAAATCTAGTTTTGTTATTTTTTCTTGTTAACATAAAAAATATGATTTGCATTCTTTGAAACACACCAGATTTTTCAGCGAATACTTCAGGATAATATTTGAGACTGTAAAATTTAAGGGTTTCCGAAAACCTTTTTTCACTATTATAGCATCAAGTGTTTTTTCTCACCTTTTTCTTGAGGACGTCACGGATAGCGTAGCTGATTTCCTTGAGCCGTTCTGGGTTTTTGAAAACCTCCCCCTTGCAGGACTTCACTACACCGTTCATAGTTTCAAGGATGCCCATCACAACATGGCGCTCCTGTTCTGTCTTAATCGCTGCCAGGAAACATGGCAGCACCACATCCAGCAGCTTGTGTAGGGCTGCATATTAAATACAGGAATGACATGGAAATAAAGTTGGAGGTACCTTCACTGAACATGTTTTGTCTTAAGAGTCTTAAAACTGTTTGTTAGCTGGACTCTTATTATACTTCAGGCGTCTCCTTAAAATATCACTTGACTCTCTTAATAATCCCCATCTGAGTACAGAGGACACTGTCCACTCCCATTTTCCCTAAAATTATTTACAATAACATGAGGTTCCAGAGGAGACAGACATTACCCTGGTAGTTTGCCTCAGTGGGATTCTCCTTCCACACTTTGTGCTGAGCTTGACAAAACTGGCCCATGGCCCCAAACGCTGACCTGCGGACGTCGTCATGGGGAAACTGGAGAAAAGAGGAGAGTGAGGAGGCTCTTTCTGGTTTATAATAGTAGAAAATGGGCATCTTTAATCACATTTCAAGCTGTTTGTTGCAATTCTTAATAGTAAAAGGTAATGTGCGTAAAGACATTTATTAAGTGACACAAACACATAGTGACACCATGCTGCACAAATATAGATCACAAGGTGCCCTTCACAGCACATTAGGCAGACAGGAATCACAGGGCCCCGGAGCCCAGCGGACTGACTTACATCTCTCATCTCGTACACCTGCTGGAAGCTCGACTCCAGGAAGGGCTGGAAGGCAGCGCTGTCAGGAGAAACACAAGTTCAAACACGTATACAGAACTAATGTATTAGACAATTTAAAAACCGATTTATCAAAATAGACATGAAAGACATCAAACTATTTCTCTTACCATCCAAAATACAGCCAAAGAATTTGGTTATAACTGTACACGCAATAATCACACGAGTAACATTTGTTTAAAAAAAAAAAAAACAAAACCTCAGACTGTAGACATGTATTAATAGATCCTGTGGAAATTCCTATTACCCAGTGTTCAAGGCAATTTCTCCCAGGGCATCACAAGCGTCCTCTTTCTCATCGATGTAGGCATTTTCCACACTGAACCTGAAACATGGACAGACGTGTTATCAGATTCAAAATGTTCCCCCAGTGACGGGAGCAACATCTGCGTGTGTGGTGTGAGTCTTTTACCCGGTAACATCGTGGATGTCAGTCTCAGAGTCATCTTCCAGGAAATCGCTGACATCTTTTTCTTCCTCATGGTCATCATCGTCATCGTCGTCCAGGAGAACAAATGTCTTATCCTCCTCAAGGTGTGCCTTTACAGAAGCAAACAGAGTGATAAATGAATAAATAATACTAATATAATTATTAATATAGCATTATTGTCATCATCGTCATCCTCATTATTATGGTACACAATTCATACCGTGATGCCTTCATTGGACTTCAGGGCAAGCATCATGACTGTTGTTATGGCAACCAGGTGAGGAGTCAGACACTCAGGACTGACTGTAGATACAGAGGAGTACAGACTATACCTGATGGAAGGAAACAAATGGAGACGTTGTAGAAAAACAAGAATATCTGAATAGTTTTATGTTTGTATTTACAATGTTTCAGGAAAACTAGTACAAATAAAACAACAGCTGTATTGGGTTAAACGCACAACAGAACAAAGACAGATTTAGTTATATTAGTATTGATCTGCAAATCATAAAAAAGTGAACTGTGAAGCTACAGTTGGACAACCAACTGAACAATCCTCATCCTAGCTTATACTGGCTGTAAAAAACGAAAGCCCTTGGTAGACCACATGTTGCTTTTGGGAATTGATTTGGGATTAATTCATTGATGGAATATTAAGTCTGGTCCAAACACAAACATAGAAGATAAATGCACCTTGCCACTGGCTATGCAACAGAAGAAAGGAGATGAGGAACTCTGTTTTGAGCTACTTTAGAAACATGGTGGCGATTCTCCTCAATCCCAAACACTGGACCAAGTGTGTTTTAGCTTTTTAACTGATAATGTTTGACTGATCCGCTGAGTAGAGACAAAATAGCTTTCACACACACAAGTCACATACGTGCAGCGCCTAAGGTCAGGGTCATCAATAGTGTCAGTGAGGTTGAGGCCCAGCTGAACACACTCTGCAGCAAGGGGACTGAAGACATCTTTTCCGATTGTCCGGGCCAGCACAGACAGAGTATCTAACATAACAAAACAAAAATTAACATCTACATGTCTGCTGAAGCTCACAGACAACAGAAAGTACAACAAATATGTTCGATTTACCTACCCAGGGACTGAGTTTGCAGAGACCTCATTTCCTCTGTGGTGGTGGTCAGGAAACCCTTCAAACTTTCAATAACTGGAGGGAAGTAGGGAACCAGAAGCTCTTTTGCAGCACTGGCTGAAAACACGGTGAGATACAAAAGAACCTGAGTCAGCCAGGTGTCCACACTGATGAATACAAGCTATGCCTTCAGAGATGGGTTTTCACATTGAAAAGTCTGTCTAATATGAGATGTACAGGTTACCTAAATACAATGATGACAGCACACAAGAAAAAAAAATCTAACCCTGACCACTAGAGCAAATGTCTGATCGTTCCCTACCTATGGCACCTATAGCAGACACAGCCAACTCTTTTATTTTGAGGTTGTCTGTATTGTTGAGGGCAGACAGCATAGTTTCCATTAAGGTGGGCAGATAAGGCTCAATGTCTGTGCCTGTTAGGAAAAAAAAGAGGAAAATTAGTTGTGGGGTTACTGAATAAGTGTGTACCAATATTCTTAACCAAAGACTGCACAGTGTTTGGAACAAAATCTGATATTTACAAATCAAGTATGAATAATGTATTGTACTTTTAACTAATAAAAGGGTAAGTGACCAAATATGAATCCATCCGCAGCTTACCAAGATTCTCCATGAAGTTCTCTAGGGCATAAAAGGCCTTGGTGACATGACCGACTTTGGCCTGGTTCAATGACGACAGGTATCCCAGCAGGAGAGGCATCAGCTCTGAGCAGTACTTACTGATATCAGGCTGGGGAGCAAAACAGAACAAGGGTAAACAACCGGGATAATTTTAATAGCACTTCATTAAAAGTGTCCATCAATGTTTACAGATGTATGTACTACACTGTCAAAGGAAACACGTTTAAGCAAAGAAAAACACCACATTCACCTGTAAATGTTCAGAGAACTGTCCAAGAGCAAAAAGCCCAGCACTTCGCACCACCTGGTTATTGTCAGAAAGACTCTGGCACACAGTCTGAAGAACTGATGACAGCATCCTAACGCAAAAAATAAATAAATAAAATACAGGAACACAAGTAAAGATACTGATTTAGAATACACCATGATTTGGGGGGAACTTGTGGTCTCAAAACAAAACAAAAATGAGTTTAAAAAAAACAAACAAATGAAAAAACTGTTTTTCTTTGTCAACTGGACGTACTTGGTGCGTATGTGATCAGCACATCCTTCAGCCAACACAGCGAGGCACATGAGACCCCCTTTCCTCTGATAGGGGTCCCCACTGGTGAGGCAGGCCTGAGTGAGAGGCATCTGATCCACAAGACACAACATAACACTGTCACCAACCAAGTACTGACTTACTTTCATCATTTATGTTTGCATTTCTAAATACATTTTCAAAAATCCCTGAATTGAATCACTCACTGCAGCGTGTTAGAAATTTCTCAAGACCAAAACATAAAACTGACACAGATCTAATTACCATAAGGAGTTATTATTGCTCAGTTTAAATTATGCCGATTACTCACCAATTGCTGGAACAGTTTCTCTGGCGGCATATGAAGCGCCATAGTGTCAATGATCTGAAAAGAGACAATAAATTAAAGTTAACACAGTCTGTCTTATGACCTCATATTGCATTGTCAGGTTTGTTCTGAATAAGTCACACACATTTTTAAAAAACGGAATATAATGTACGAATACAGTTACACAACATATGGCCTACCTGAGCAGCACAGTGTTTGGGATTGTCATTGGCTGGCTCTCCGTCATCATCCTCCTCATCCTCTGGGTCTTCCTCACCAGGCGGAGGTGCTGCACTCAGCACTGGGAAAATGGACTGCAGGATGGGGTTCAACAGCTTCTGCTTCAGTACCGTCTGTAGAAGAGAAACTATTCATTTTACTTTATTATTTTCCCCCTCCCCAATTGTTTTAGCCAATGATGGCTTTTACCCCATGTGTACTACAACAGACTGTGTATGTCACCATGACAATATTTAGACAAGTTAGGCTTAGACTGGGAAACCACTACCCAGTATCAGCTTAGGAAAATTGCATATTGTTCTCTTTAGGACAAAATATAATTTAAAAAATGTGAAATATAAAAAAGCTTTTGTATAAAGTGGTGAAAAGGGACACTTTACCTTGCTCTTTAATTTTATGAGGAAGGCGATGCAAGAGAGAGCTTTAACTCGCAGAGAGTCATTCAGTGTAGTGTCACTGCCCACCTGACAGAACGCACACATTAAAATCAATTTACACATTTAGCAGCTCAGGTAACAAATGTAATAACTGAAACTTGGATGAACACAAAAAAAATACAGATCCTCAGCTCCCACCTGCAAACAGAAGCTGACCATGTCTGCAACATGGGGAACGATGATAGAAACTTCACTCTCCATGAGCTCATTAAACACCTCCATGGCTTCACTGGCTTGGTCCTATGTAAACAAACTCAATATTAATGTACATTTTTCTCCACTCATTTACATTCAAAAACAACGACAGATGCATCAGTAGTACATGCAAATATTTAAAAGCTTAGACTTTACCTCATTCGCCTTGATGAGGTGTTTCAGAGCAACAATCAGACTCGGGATGACAGAACGCATCTGGTTCTACATTAAAAAAAAAAAAAAAAAGCATAAAAGTGCTTTAAAAACTTGAATTAATTTTTCTAGACATTAAAGATAATTGTGTATGTGTTCAATATGTACTGTTTAATTTGTACTGTATTATGTATTATCATATATAAATCGATCCCTATTTTGTGAGGAAAGTCAAAATAAGTTCATTGCATGAATATTATGAGTGAGGGTGAAAACTCCACTTTTGTGATGGCTCGTCACTTTCTTCAGTGCCAGAGAGCCCCTGGCTAACTTAAACTGGTAGCAGTTAAATATAGAAAGATGGTGTCCAATTAGTACCAAGTGACAAATAGGAAATAAGTCTACAACTTTGACAGCATATTAACAGTTTCGCAAATAAGAAAAATAAGGAACATGTAGCTGATAAACTGTGCTTTAATCCTATTGGTGGAACAAGAAGAGTGGACTGTTGCTTTTTAGAAGTCTAAAGAGTTATAACTAATGATTGTTATTATATTAATATAGTAATTATGTTGTTAATATTAATTTGTTAATCACTTTCCAAATTACTTTATTCATTATTTTAAAAGTTTTCCAAATGTACTGTTTGGTCACAATGCAAAGATATTCAGTTTACATCCATTTAAGAACACAAAAAATAACCATAGTTAAGCTGGGATCAGAGAATTTATTATTTTTATCTCTAAAAAGTACTCAGCACTCAGGTCTGTGCTCTTTCAGTGCCCTTATACTTAGAAGTCTGGCTCTGCTATATGCTCAGGCAGATGGTAATACATCCTCACCATCTCCTCTGTGCCGCTGTATGCCGTTATGGCTGTGAGTGTGAGGATACTGTAGTACAGGGCTGTGGGGTTGTTGACATCTTGCAGCACAGTCGCCAGCAGCTGCAGCAGCTGGCGGTAGTGAGGCTTGAAAGATTCAGGGTTTGATTCCACCACCTTATTCAGCAGCAGTAGGCCCACCTGGGAGGGGAGAGGAACATTAAAAATCAAAACCTATTATGAACTGGAACATAAAAATAAAAGTAAAGTATAACTTTAGGAAAGTTCAATTTACAAAATCCCCACGCCCCTATTTTATGTCAATCACTAGTACAGGCAGTATCTGAATGGTTTATAATAATTAGTTAATACTGATGGTAGAATAAAAATTTTTTTATTGTGTAATATGTTGTGATTTTAACAGGATATTAAAAAAGCACTGAATGCAAATAAGATGTATATAAATGATCTTATCCGTGGCTATGAAATGAGCCCTGTACCTGTCTGTCATTAGGATTGCTGCTCTTGGTAGACTCATTCAGCAGCTGCAGCAGTGCAGGCCAATGGTCGGGTGTCTCATGTTTAACCATCACAGCACAGAGTTGAGAGAGTGAATGCTGCACCGTGTGCCTGAAATATAGACATGTATAAATGAGTCCATGCTCAGACATTTGCAAGTTAAATTTGAAACACAAACTTAATTTTTTGGCATTGCATCTATTGCAATGAATAAAAATGAATTCAGATGATATTAGAAATGAATGAAGAGCTTACTCGTTTTCCTGCATGAAGGCCTGTAACACCACTGCCTTGAGGCTGTATTAATAAATGCACAAGGACACAAGGACTCAATGAGCAAGTCATTTTCATTTCCTAGAGTTCAGTTCTGACAGCTAAGTGGAGTTTTACAATGGTGTGAAATTGAACAGGGATAAAAATTCAGCAGACCTCTCTCTGTCATTGGGAATAATCTTCTTCCAGTGCTTCTTCACTCTCAGTCTGAGCATCACTGCAGCTGACTGACGGATCTGTAAAGGTCAAGTCAAGTTTGCAGGGTTGACAGGAAAGCCAATAAAATCCCTCTCGCTATCACACATACAGTAAATGTACAGGCACTGGCTTTCTCTTTCAATCTCACACAATACCTGTGGATTTTGGGAACCACTCATGACAGCACATAGGGCTGGGATAATGGCAGGGTCTTTGAAAGCCTGTTTAAGCTGGGCTGTGGCCTGAAAGGGGACAAAGGACATTTCACCAAGTTAGTTTATCATCAGCAAAAAAAGCATCATCTTCGTCCAGCTCTCTTATAGTGAATATTCTGTCATTTTTCTGAATGAGACTGATGTATAATATCAGAAATGAGGACACCTCTTGGCCTTAGCTAGGTTAGCAACCCGAACCCAATTACTGTCAACTGTCATTTCTCTAACTGGCAAACTACGTTTACTTTACCGAATTAAAAGTTTTTTCGAGTGTTACCTGCTGAATGATTGCATTGTCAGGCTGTGTCAGCTGGGAAAGAATCTGCTCAAGTTCCTCCGTCATCTCGGCACGTCAAGGCTTCCAGTCAAACCAGTTTTAACCGTTGATATTCCCAATAAATCAAAGTTTGATAACGGGCTCGTCCTTTAGCAGGGTGGATCCCCAAATATCAACTACAGCTAATGTAAACAAGGCTATCCAGGACAGGTTTACTCGCTAGCTTCCCAGTCTGAAAATCTACTTGGAAATAGTCGGTTATGGGTGAAGTTTTTCCGCTGGTGAGGAGACTCTGACAGGTCCGAGTGGACAAACCCGGGCTGGGACTTCACCGTCTCAGATGCCAGCACGCGGGACAGAACCCAGCCAACAGTTCCATGTGAGTTCAGTTAAAGGGACCGCCGGCCTCAGTCTGACCGAAACACACAGCGCCCCCAAGGGGACAGGAGGACACGGTGCAACGCTACTGCTTTATTACTATACTGGCTTGATTGGTAATTATATTACCTTTACCATACATATTATACTTAAGGTAAGATCATGAGAACTTTACGCACAAGTAGTCATAGCTAAATGTATCTTGTGGCTCTTAAGATACACATTTAATTACTTTACAGCATTTAATTACATTTTACTGGGTGGTATACTACAACTACTGTGTTAATCAATCACGTGAGCTATTATAAATTTCATCTTCAGTATTTGTCAATGCGGCCACAAAATCATTTCCAGTTCTTATTTGTAACAAGATCCTTTTAGTAACATTTTACGTGATGGGTGAGTTCATAACACTTTCATAGCAGCTGTCATAAACTGCACATAAAGCATTCATGACTGTTTCATGTGACATGACTCAACATTCATACCAAACCTTTCATGAATGTGGAAGACAGAATGACGATAACTTGTCAAAATAAAAGTCCAGCAATCTCAAAGCAGCGTTGCCGTTTTTTTTGTTTTGTTTAGTTTTAAACCTGCTACCGGATCATGTCACATCTGAGTCAATGGGGAAGTCCAGTGTCCAAGAGAATTTTAATGTTTTAGGTTTTTTTGTTTGTTTTACGATGTAACCTTTGAAGGATGTATGATTTCAATCTTTTACCTTGCGTACACTAAAATAGGAATGTCCAACCAGTCAGGGGTCCACAGATACTGGTCAGCTCAAAGTCCAGCCTTTGTAAATATTTCATGAATATCTTCTGAAGTCGACATCAAATATCACTTTACTGTACAAGTTGTGAAGTATTCATAATTACTGAGTTTAACAGTGGGAGGTAAACTAGCCTACATTCAGCTGACCCGTATTTGTGTAACCTGGATTGGTTGGACATTCCCAGTGGCAAAAGATGAGAAATCATCTGCAAAGGTTACATTATAAAGCAAATACATTTTTATGAAACAAAAATTATTTGCTTGACCATGTTCTGTCTTTTTGGCACTGGACTAGCCCATTGACTCAGATCTGATGTGATCACATAAGAGGTTTAGAACAAAAACAGCAACGCTGCTTTGCGATTGTTGGACTTTTATTTTGACAAGTTGTCGTCGTTCTGTCTTCCACATTCATGAAAGGTTTGGTATGAATGTTGAGTCATGTCACATGAAACAGTCATGAATGCTTTATATGCAGTTAATGACAGCTGCTATGAATGTGTTATGAACTCACCCGTACTTGTAAAGTATTTGTGCCCATCTGTCCTTACAGTTGAGAAATGTCTATACTAGTTAAGAAAGCTCATCATCACTGAAGGAAAGACACATTTTAAGAGTTGCTTAGGGTTATAATGGTCTGCCTGTCTTATTTTGTTTGTAGTTTATAACATATTATTTGCAATGTACTATTGTCAAAATTACACTTCAGATGGTTTGAAGTGGTTTAATAAAGCTAGAAAAATGGGGTAATGTAAACTTTGACACATAAAACAATAAAACCTAAGAATAAAACCTCTAAAAAGCAACAAAGTATGAATGATTGCGACCATGTATGACTGTGTACATATAATACTTCTTTCATACTTCAGAGTGGACTACCTGAAAACAACATAAAGAGTACAAAGTGGTGTTACTTGAGAGTATGCTAATCGAAATGCCATTTGGATGCAGACTAATGTCAGTGGAGGAAATGTGGGATCACCACCTCCACCAGTGTGTGGGTAAGGCAGCCGTATGAAAGATCACATTAGCACTGCCTACACAATAGACCACTAATTAGAAACTGACGACCTGACCATTCACCAAAAAAACACCTACAGCTGGAAACCGGCCTCCAGCAGGTAATCTGCACTCAGACGCACAAACGTAGATTAAAGACAAGAGTTACTTAGAACACATTTTTCCCACCAGAGAAAAAATTCAAGAGAGCAAGATGACTTAATTTTAGCAAGTGCTATAATATGATATATCCTTACCTTCAAAATATGCACAATGAGCTCATTCAAACACTGAACAGTTAGTGGAAAACATTATTCCACATAACATTTGAGACTTTAACAAAGTCTCTGATCAGAGTTTCAATCAGTTCGAGTTAAATGTGTATTCAGCCAGCTTAGATATTCCTAAAATCATCTCAAAACAGACGTTATGATTGGCAAAAATTCCATACACCTACTGTGTGAGCTGTTAAAGTCCTAGGTCTTATGAATTAAACTAATACACTACATCTGAAAGCCTTGTTGAATCATATTCCATTTTACTGAATTGTCATTGTGTTTGATCTGTGTTTTCTTTTACATAAACATGTTCCTATTATAAATTAATACAAGAAAAAAATGCGTGAAATTCACTACAGTGCAGGAAAAGTGTTAAAATTTCATAGACTTTATTCATTTGTGACATTATGTAACTTGTCATCTAAAAAGTAACTTGTCATCTAAAAAGGACTGTAAAAAATCCACTCAGCATTGGT
>JAPTYQ010000014.1:26620886-26632675 GCA_029814465.1 Ostorhinchus cyanosoma
GTGTGTGTGTGTGTGTGTGTATATATATATGTATGTATGTATGTATGTATGTATGTATGTATGTATGTATGTATGTAGACAAAACACAGTAAGCTAAATTCATGGCAGAATCATTATTACAGTACTGAAACAGCAGTGCCTTTTTCCCTTCTTAAGACAAATCTCCTAACACTTAAATTCATCCTGATTGCATTATGTGCTCAAGTCAGATTTACTGCTCAGATCTTTTTATTTTAAAAAAATGTTGCTTGTATCAAATTCCAATGTAAAATGGTTACAGTCCTGAACTCAGTCACATGCACAAAAGCAGACATCTTATATTATTTCGATCATTAAAAATTATAAATACACACTTTGCACATAAAAATACTGCATTAAAAACCTTCCCACAGAAAATTAAGTCAATATCTTATCTAATCTTATCTTATTTATCTATTGTCAGTCAAATGTGTGAAAAGTCAAAGCAGTCATTGTGCCTCTCAGTGTTTTACTATTATAGATCCCGATTAAAGGATTATATTCCATGTGATCTGTGTCATGAGACAAAACAAAAGAGCAGATTTGGGACACTTCAGTCTGCGTCTGTGTCTTCAAAGGCCTCCCCTGTAGTGTTCTGAACAAATACAAATGCTAATACCCTCCACAGTCATTTGTCCCAAACCTCAGACACACCTACACAGTCAATCCAGATAAATCATGGCTCATACAACATCACTCAATGACACCCTGCAAGTGTAAATGCACCCATTAGGCCCCACGTCTTCCAACTGCCTGAAGCATTAGCATGTCAATGCAGCCAAGGCACGGGAATACAAACAACAACTCGTACTATCACTGTCCTTATACTGACTGAAATAAAACCAAGCTCCAAGAGAGGCTGCCTGAAGAGAAATATGCTGTCAGGACCCAAAGCCCCAACTATCCCATGTGCTACAAAACACTGGCAACACTAACCCGCGTTCTGTATTCCTCATGACCACCTCTTTTTCTGGCCTCAGTTAGGGAGTTGAGGTCTTATATAATTTGTTTACTGACTTCCTTTGGTGAAATATGTGGAGGTTTTTTTCAACAAGATTTTCTCATATGAGCTTATATCAAACTCAAGTTGATTCAGTGATGACACCATAGATAGATGTGTTGACACTGCAGGTAAATGTGCCCAAAATCTTCTATTTCATTATGTGAATCAGAGCTTTTTTTGTTTTATTTCACGAGTCTGAAAAGCAAAAGTCACATGGAGTCTGATATTTTCAGTTCTGATCTAAGCAACCTCCACAGATGATACTGAAACAGATCTGATCTTGTCCAATTTGACCTCAGTGAGACCAATCTTCACCCATAAGTAGCTGGGATAGTCTCCAACGACCCCCGTGACCCTAGTGAGGATAATACAAGTTCAGATAATGAATGAATGAATGAGACCAATCACTTTTTTTTGTTACATACAACTTTGTAAATAATTATTAAGCCACAAGTTCTCATAACATTAATTCTTCATATGTTCTTTTTCAACATCAGATGCTTATTTTTATGTTATATGTTTGTTTTTTACTAATATAACAGTCGGGTGCAGCACTGAAGTGTTTTTGTCCAGCATGAAGGCTGATCTTTTTTTTACCTGCTGTGTAGAAAAAAAGACCACCTTTTTTCCTGAAAATACATTCTTTAAAAGTGGAAGTTGTCTATAATTTGTGCCACCACACTGCCAAAATAATGGTACCACAATGGCAACCCCCACTACCCCCGAAATGACTGAAACATTAAAAAAAACGTGCACACAGAACTCACAATGATACTGTGGCATATTTTCTGCATTGCATTGTGGGTAGTGGGAATTTTACTCATTGTGTTGTGCTTTATGTGGAGGGGTTTAAGAGGGCATTTGTGTTCATGCTTATTTCAATTGTGTCTGTTTTACAATGTTTATTGGCCTTTTTATGTTTATCAGTCAAACCTGTAGGCCAACAATGCCTTACCTGTTTGCCACAATCAGAACGTTGTTTATGAGCTAATAATCTAAACTTTAACCTTACAAAGAAAAAGCACTTCCAATGTCTCTCAGAAATTACAAAGCAAATTTCTTACCTTCAAACTACTAGTGATACAATACTGCCTTTAATCTGTCTAAATCACCTCAGGGGTCAGATCATAAGGATTCTGGAAATCATCTCATGATCACATGTTGATGTTCCACAACCCGCCGAGAGGTCGCGACCTCCACTTTAGGAACCCCTAAGTTAGAATATCCCATCAACAGCACAGACGCGCCCTGTTCTGCATAATGGTAATGCAAATGCACCTATCAAGCTTACAAATCTCTCACCTCACCCTAACTGACCATTACCATGTCAATGTATCTAGGTAAGGAGAACACAAACAACCACCAAGATGGTAACATGCAGCCTAATCTGTTTCATCTTTATGAAAAGGTTTAGGTAGTCCTAACTTCAACTAACCATGATTCTGTTATCTACATCATCTTTATGAAAATGGCCAATGGACATCAGTGAAATTTGTATCAACACGTTCATCCCAAATGTGACTGTAAATTACATCTCTTTCTATGATGCAACATACAAAAAAAAAAGATGTTTCAAGCCCATTCATGAGAAATGCATTAAAATACAAAAAAAGCCAAAGTCATGTGACTATAAAGCAGTATATAAAGCTTATTCACAACAGTGTGTCTGTGTAAGTTCTCATTTCCCCAGGTCATCGTTCTTCTTGGTGGTTCTTCTAGGTTCAATTGGACTTAAGCTCTTTTGAAAACATTTCATCTCTCATCCAAGAGACTTCTTCAGTTCTGTACTAATGAAGAACCACCAAGAAACAGTATCTGAATGTGTCTTCATCTGAATAGCTTAACTAATTATTTCTAAATGTTCAAAGTTAGGGTTTTTATATGGTTTGATAATAAATGGAGAACAGAAAACTGTCTATATTACAAAAAAAAGCGTTGCTTTAAACTTTGCCTTCCCTCTATAGCAGTGGTCACAAACCCTGGTCCTCAAGATCTATCCTGCATGTTTTTGACGTTTCCCTCTTCCAGCACACCTGACAGTCGTTATCAGGCTTCTGAAGCGCTTGATGATTGGCTTATCATTTGAATCAGGTCTGTTGGAAGAGGGACACAACTAAAATATGCAGGATAATAGATCTCAAGGACCAGGGTTTGTGATCCCTACTCTATAGGAATGTTTATTAGAGCAAAAAAAGAAGGCAAAGAAAAAAAAACTTAAGGACATATCATGTTGTATTATTAGACATTATTTTGGGCTTTGTCTTGGTCTGGGGCATATTTTTTACTTTTTTTTCATGTTCTAGGGCAAGGGTTAGCAGGGTCCTTGAGAGCCACTATCCTGCATGTTTTAGATGTATCCCTCTTCCAGCACACCTGACGGTCGTTATCAGGCTTCTGCAGAACTTGACAATACACTTATCATTTGAATCAGGTGCGGAAGAGGGCTACATCTAATACATGCAGGATAGGGCTCTGGAGGACCAGGGTTGATGACCCCTGTTCTAGGGAGACTTTGGGTTTTATTTCAAAACCAGACAAAACTACAGCACACTAAACTGCCAACAATGTAGATTGGGGATGTGGGGATTTTTAGATGTAAAACATTTAGTCAACTCTTGATTTGGTATACACCCTCAGACCTATAAAGAAAAGTGGACATTTTCCTTGTTGCAGTAAATAAACAAAATCAGTAACTAAATTAATTGTTTTGGACTCATTTAAGACTTGGGTCTAAGATTCCCAGATTCACTCCAAAGAGCCCAGTTAGAGCAGGGGTCAGCAACCCTGCTTCTCCAGAGCCCTATCCTACATGTATTAGATGTATCCCTCTTCCGCACCTGATTCAAATGATAAGTCTATTGTCAAGTGCTGCAGACGTCTGGTAACGACCGCCAGGTGTGCTGGAAGAGGGATACATCTAAAACATGCAGGATAGTGGCTCTTGAGAACCAGGTTGCTGACCCCTGGGTTGGAGCATCCCCTGTGTCGTCCATGGCTTTTACATCAGAGGGCTGTATCCTGAAAATGCTGATGCTCCCATTGGACTTCAAATTCTCGCATATTATCCTAAGTCAACTGTTATCACATCAATGCAGCCAAGGAAGGAAAACACAAACAACAAATGAAGCGGTAAGACGCAGCCTAATCTGATTCATCTTTATGAGAAGGTTTAGTTGATCTTGAGTGGATCCTTTCAGCAGGCACCAGCATTAGATTAGATCATTCTAATAGTAGGTGTCAGATATGAGTCATGATGTCAAAACTGGATATCTGTAATTAAATTTTCAGGCCCTCTGCTTTTTGGCTACAGGGTTGGAACATTCTCCTACTTTGTTGGCATTTCAGCATTCCTTTCTTTCAATATTCTGATTGTTCATAAATGTCACACAGCCAAAATGTCTGATCCATTTTAAACGCAGCACACTCTTCAGTATTTCATGTCGTGATGATGTCCAACTCCTTCTCTGGTTTACCCATGATGCACTTAACATAAATAATAGCATCAGACTCCTTTTGGACATAGCCTAAATAATTGTGTGAGGTAAGATTCTTCAAGTCACTGTCAAGAGTAGAGTTAGTGCATTCTTTGTGTCATTCATTGCTCGTCCAACATCAGAGAAAGCAGTGCCCTATTCAGCATCCTGGAAATGCAAATGTACCCATTAGACTTAAAGAAAATTCTTGCATCTCACCCTAATTGATCTATTTCCACATCAATACAGCTGATGCAGGGGAACACAAACAGTGATATGCCAACACGTACCTTAATCTAATTCATCTTTATGAAAAGAAAAGCAAATGAACATTACAGTGGGGTCTGTATCCATAGTTCACCCCAAACTGTAAAATAGGTGTCTCTGAATCTGTACTTAGTGTAGGCTCAAATGAAAAAAACTTCTTTGTATGATCTTTCTCCATCATAAACAAATTCAGTTACTCTATATAATCTGAAAATATAATTAAATGAAAGAAAAATACCCATGAAGGGATTTGACAGAGTTAAAAAACACAATTAACATCAGGTACTAATAAAACATCAAATGATGCTTAGGCTATGTACAACAAATGTCATTATATCTACAACTTACAACCTACTAGTAATATCACTTTAAAATAGAGGAAAAAAAACCTGAAATCATCATGGCATTAATAGAATACTGAATAAAACTTTATGCTTGTTATGCCTGTCTGTTTTCCTTATTGAATATTGGACAGACTTATTTTAACACTAAAGATTTATCAGGCACCTATTGAATGGCACTTTTTTACTGTGCACTTCAACCCCACAGACCAAAATTACATCACAAAACGTCTCTGGCAATCAAACAATGAAAGAGAAAGTGATCCTAACACAAAAACTAGAAGCCCTGTTCATTGCAAACATTACTAGACCCTAAGTCACATTTTATCACAGGAAACATATTTTAAGTAAAATACCAAAAACAAACTAGAACTGCATGTAAAACTGACTGAGCACTTGGTGTTTAAGTATAAAATGTGTTGACGTAATGCATCTGTTTCAAAGATCTGTGTTTGTGTCGATTCTATGTAAATAAGCTGAAGTTTTTGTCATAATGTCAAAATTAACTAAAACTACAAAGACACCGAAATAAGATGTACTCCTCAAAACAAAACTTTTTCTACTTGTTCCAACTAATACTGAACTGAAAATAAAGACTAAAATAAAGACTTCATACCTATAATCTATGCTAGATCAGACTTTCCTGATTAAAATAGTTTCAGTGTTAATATACATATATTTTGTTTTGTTTTTTGGGGGGTGGAGGGGCATAAATTTTGAAAGAAAAAACATTTTCTTGGGCAGCCAATTAAATGGCTTTATCTTTACCTGTTGAGGTGACTCGGTGATTGGCTTAGTGGAGCCCCTCCCTCTCTTGTCCACACCCACACACGTCCATATAAACAGCCCGTGGACGCAGCGCCGGGGCTTACGTGACTAATTCCAAAGTGAGTAGATCAGTGCCGTTTTTTGTTTGTTTTTTTCTTTTTGTTGTACGGTTGGATTTTAAAATTAAGGCAGTAGTTGTGTGGTTCTCAGTTGTTTGGGGTTTTTTTTGGCGGTTTTAATATTTTTACTAAGACGTACAAAACTGCCGGACAATGGCAGACTGGAAGACACAGATAAATTACAATTACAACCAGTCTTATGCCTATGCCTACGGGCTCAGGTACCCACCGGGGTCGGAACAGAGCAAGGGAAATCTGTCTAGCTGGAACAACGGCGGACTCAGTGATTTGAACAGCTTTAACACAGGGGTGAACCAGACCTACTATCCCACCCCTGCCAGGAGGCAGGAGGAGACCCCACCTCAGAGTCCCGAAGAAGCACCCTTCAACGGCCTCTACCCAAATTCCGGGCTAGTCTACTACGGGGATACCCAAGCAAACCGCCTGCTCCTGCCCGGACCACCCCGGGCTGCCTATGAAGGCCATGAAAATGAGAAGCGAAGGGCCGGCAGTGATACCGCCAGCGACAACTCCGAACATGCCTCCTCATCGCCTGGTATGTATGCTAAAGCTAATACTGCTGCATACCGATACAAAGGTAGTCCTTGGCAATTATTTACTAAATTGTATATCGATACTTACATCACAACTTCTTAAATCGAGAAAGTTCTCCAAAAGTTGTGGGTCCAATGCGAGCTCCATTTTTGGGTTCAAGTATTTTGCAAATTGTCCCGCCGCTGACTGAAGTAAAGTTAAAATAGCGACATCTCGCGATAAAATGGGAGAACGCACACGTTTTCTTTCAATCTATTGTTTGTCAGATTTAAGTACTACAAACTCTCATCATTATAGCCTGAACTTTATTATTTTTCAGTCATTTCATTGTGAAATAAATGAAACTTGAGAAGTATGAGGAAAAACGATTTATTTCACTAAAATTGCCCACATTTATATTGGGTCATTAAATTAATGGAGTCAATGAAAATAACATTTAATATAACTGCTTCTTGAGGTAATATGGTGCATATATTATGATGTAAGCTGTCATTGTAGAGGACCTGTTGGCACTGACTCCCCAATTTGCTACATAAAACAGACATGTCATTTTTTTCTCTCTGAAGCAGACTCATGGAGCTCTGGAAGCGGAAGCAGCCAAGAAGGCAGTCTTCCTCACGCCGACCCTGCGTTGTGGGTGAAGACAGAAATCAAAAGTGAGGTGGACAACAGGAGTCCTGATGCCACTGTGGAAGTTTCCAGCTCTATCAAACAAGAAGCTCAGGTCTTTGCTGCGATGGCAAATGAAACCGTTGACACCACTACATCTTCTCCACAAGACACCATGACAGCCCAAAATAATTCAAACTCTAACCCCAAAGGAAAGGTTAGGGTTGCTTTCACTGAGAGTCAAATGGATGTGCTTCATGCCCGCTTTAATGTGCAGAGGTACCTCACTCCAGCTGAAATGAAGCAGCTAGCAGAAGTCACAGGGTTGACCTACAAGCAGGTGCGTTTTTAAAGAAAGCAGAGAAACATACAAAGTGTTATGAGTTATGTAACTCAAAACTGTTTTGCAGGTGAAGACTTGGTTTCAGAATCGCAGGATGAAACTGAGGAGACACCAGAAAGACAAAAATTGGGTGTCTGATCGCTACGGTATTCACAAGAGTGGCCCAGTTGGAGGACCAGTCTTCCCTAACTACTACTCACATCTCCCACCAGTAAGTGCCCCCCCCACCCCCCCAAATCATCTCTTTTCTAATACAGGTATTTTGTACAGTTGTCATTGTCCAGCTCAGGATTTCAGTTTGCTTGTAACAGAAACAGCAGTTAGGACATAACGAAATACGTCCATCATGGAGGCCTAAACATAGTCTAGTTATGGCCTTAAAGGCGAGATGAAACCCAACCAGCCTCCTCTGATTGAAATTGCAGAGTATAAATCTGACATTAAGAATCACTTATTTGTGTTTCAGTATCCGGGAGAAGCCAGACCCCCGATCAACCAGCACATGATGGAGGCAGCCTTTAAGAATCCTTCCTCCAACCTGGCCCTCTACCTGGCTGCTATGGGCAGTGGTCCTGGATCTGCTGGCTACTCCTCATGGTCTCCTGGGACCCCTCAGACTACATTTCCTAGTGGTCCTCCTCAGACACCCAACTGGCCTGTGCCTCCAGCTGTTGGTCCCTATGAATATCCTCCTAGTGCATTCAACCCAGTCATGGTTAACCCCAATGGCCAAGATGCCAGCTTCAGCAAGGATCAAGAGCAAATCATCCGTAGCCCCCTTGGTCCTGCCATAGAGCACAACATTACCAACAACTAATATGCATGTGTACTTTTTTTTAAATGTCAACTAACAGCCATGCATTTATTGTCCAGAGGCAAGTTTTCTAAATGTAGTTTGTTGTAAATACTTGGGTCTCTTTTTATCTGGGTGGGTGTACATATGCATTGTTCTTAATGATGTTCTGGTCTTTTTATCGCGACGTCTGATTTTTATATGCGACTATTTAATCTGTTTAATCTACTTGTTATTGCGCTTGCAACATGGATCTGATTTAGGAGGATTATCCATAACATTTTTTTTTCTTGGGAAAAGTTTGATTAAAAAAAATGATAAATTGTGCACACACTTTCTTTTTATGAATGAGTTCACTGCCAAATTGAAATGTTTGTATTTCACTAATTATTACAGAGCATGGTTAAACTTGAAACTTGTTGTCTTTTTTACACCACTCACCATTCTGCATGAGTTTCTGCAGGTTTCAACAAGTTAAAGCAAGCTTTGATGGCCCCAGTGCAAATATAGAAAATATTAGGTTACTGTATTGTTTTAGTTGAACTTTTGATCTCCAACTCATTTAAGCTGTTTTTAAATCCCAAAATGTATCAGATGTTGAGACTTAATGACCCTGCTTTAAGGTCTACTCATAGCAATCATTGCAAAGTAAAATGTTTGGTACTATGTATGTACCAAGTAACTAGCAAGAAATCACCATCCATCACTGCTTTGCTGGCAAGATTGTATTAAAAAGCATTTTATTGAAAAGACTATATTTACATCAGAACCAAAATCACAGTCAATGGTGACCATAGAATACAATGACAATATTGCTCCCATCACCAACATTACGCAAGGTTTCCAGTCTAAAAGGCATCATTCTCTTACCCACTGTGGAATATGGCTCAATAGGGCCAGTTGTTTTTACCAAAATATTGTATATTTTTGCCAAAATTTTAAGTTTAGGGGAATGAGATTGCAGAACTACTGCAACACAAGTCTGTATATAACCAGCAAAATGCTGGAAATAAAGCATTTGTGCATCCTGCCAAGTTCTGACAGATTATGAAGTAGGAGCCCGAGCTAAAGATGCCACACTGCAAACCAACGTCAGCAATGATTACACCAACTCACATATCTCATATTTTAATCATTTGCTCCAGATGGGACAAACTCATCCCTTTGTACTGCAGTACCCCATCGTATCCTTTTAAAGTAACTTGTGATCAGTCCTATATATTCATTATGACCTATCCCTTTTTCCAGCATTGATTGCTCCTCTTATCATTAGTTCCAACATAAGTTAAAGGCCCCTTTTTCTCCTCCCATTAACCCCATAGGAGGTGTGTTTCTGTGTGTGCATCTGTGTTTGATAAAGAGTGAGAGGAGAATGCAGATTGTCCATGTGTGCTATGTGGATGTGTCTGTGTGTATATCAGTGAACACTTCATGTCTAGTCCATCTTAAGGCTACGATAGATGTAGCGAATAAATGCCAGTGAGGCCCAGAACGACACACTGCCTAACATCAGTGAGAAGACCAGCGCTGTGAGCAGAGAGTAGCCGAAGAACTCTGTGCTCTGCACTGCCCCACTCATAGACGACCGGTTCCGATAGTAGAAAACAGAGTAGACGAAAATGAAGAGGCCAGTGGAACCGGTGCTCAACACGCTCCGCCACCACCACCGGTAGTCCTCACCGGATAACAAGAAGTATGTGAGAGCCACAGAGATGCAGGCGCCCACTGAGAGGAGGATGGCGAAGACGCACAGCAGGATGCCGTACAGAGTATAGTGCTCTCTGCCCCAAACGGTGGCGAAGATGTAATACAGCTCGACTGAAATGGCACTAGATGAAAGAAAAGGAAAAAGAGTGCAGTAAAGGGTGTAGTCTGTGATTATTTTCCACAGCTGTGCATAAAGCCTTACAGAGGATTTGGTCTCAAACAGTTTTGCAGTAAGAATTTTTAGACTTCTTTCTTAAAAATATTATTCCATGATTATCATTAACAAAAATAAGCTGTACAAAAGCAATTTAGAAATGATAGAGACAGTGTTATTACTTATCCAAGACCTTGACTTTACATACTTTATGAATATTTTGCTGGAAATTATGTTTTACTGACAGAAACATTTTCAAAACACATGAAAATCACAAAAGGGCATGGATATCAGACAAACGAATTTCACTAAAGCACAGCCAGAAATGTAAAAGCATGAATGCATAGATGGTTGGATGTATAGTTAAGTAGCAAATGTAACCAATTCATAATAACATTATCATATACAGGTCTGTGTACAAACTGCTGGAATTACACATCATTTTTATATGCTTTCCTCATGTATTTCTTATCTTAAAAGATAATGTGCTTTGAGCATACTTTAAAATTCACCTATGAGAGAAACATTTTTCCATACTTTATTGAGACTTTCACACAAAATTCCAGACTTTTCAAAGTCTGGAAAATAATGTTTAAAAATTCCATACTTTTTAAGACAAGATCTGTGCAAGCATCCTGCCTTTATATAGATGTGTTTTGGGTGGATATGAAATGCGTTATTCAGTCCAACACATCAATTAGGAACGTGTTTTTAAAAACTGTATGAGCTTTTGATGACTTTTTATTACACAGTACTTTTTTCTGAACCATATCCTTCATACACACTATTATGAAAAAGGGAAAAAACCTGAAGCAAATACATTTTTTTAAATTTTTAAGCAAACTGAGCATAAAAAAAATGTGCCTGCTTTTAACATAAACTACAACCTAAAAAATGAATAACATAAATGAACAAAAAATCTAAGTGAAATGACAAACTAATGTAAATTATTTCTATCAAATCCCCTCTTTTTCACACATGAACCTCACCTGAAAGGGAGGAAGCCGCCAATGGCCATGTGGACCGCTGTGTGCTTATACCAGGGCTGTGCAGGGATCTGCCGAGGGATGTTACGTGTGCGGCAGGGCGCCTGGAAGCTGCCTGCGCGGTTCTTTCCCACAATGCCACCAATGACAGTGAGGGGGAAACCCACTAGCACCCAGGCACCCAGCAGGAGAAACACCGTGGTGGCTGGCAGAGCCTGAGTGGAGCCGCTCCACCAGTGGACCGAGTTGACTACGCTCCACGTCAGGAAAAGTGGAGCTACAGGAGGGAATGAGTAGAAGTGACAAAAAGTTGAATCTCAGTTACGCCATCCTCATTCCCAGTATGATCAGGACTCACCGGAAAAAAGAGACGAGGTGAGGATGATGTTCCAAACCCAGCGCTGACCGTTTATCTGCGTGTAAAAGCTGCATGAGACGTAACCTGACACACAGCTGGTCAGAGCGTAAAGAACAATGGCTGCCGAGTTGATGGCTCCATGACGGTGAACATTGAACATCCCCAGTAGTGCCATGACAATTATACCTGTACACAGAGATATTAACATGCACAGAATTACGTGATGTTATTAACGTTACTAGGTTTCAGACTAAGCTGACACTTCTGACCTTATTTGGATAAATCAAACTAGCAT
>JAPTYQ010000014.1:26640022-26650554 GCA_029814465.1 Ostorhinchus cyanosoma
CCTTTTATTAAGCATTGTGACATTTAGGTGCAGAAGCAAATGTTATTTTGCAGGATATTAATGTAGTGAAAGGAAAATAAAGTGCTGGAATGTTGAATCTCCACCGCGTTTGCGGTCATTTATCCTCCTGCAAGAAGTGTCAAGTATGTTAATGACATGTTAGAATTGTTTCCACTGAGTTTAACGAACCAAATCAATTTAAATGAAAAATGTATGGCATTTATTCTAAATCTTAAAATGGGTTAAATCGACAGCCTATGTGTATTTTACTTAAATGTTGTAAACATTTAAAAGAATATAATTTTGCCCAGAAACCCCAATAAATTGATAGAAAAGGGAAAACCCGGTCTGTCTTTAAGGTGATCCTTTGATCACTATAGATTTTTTTTTATATATTTGTAAATATAAATATGAATAATGTTCTTTCTCTTCTGTCTTTATAGTAGTTCTGTATGTTTGTTGGGTTGATGTTATTTAACCTTAAACAGTGCATGTTTAACAATGATTATTTCATTACAATATTCATAACACACACATGTTGTAGATTTGGACATTACTGTTGGACATGAGCAAGACAAAAATGAAGTAGATAATTATGAAGGAAGAAATTACGTCCTGAGGTAAAACCTCACGTTTTTCAGATTGAATTAAACCCTTTGGATAAGGTTGTATTTTTAGCTTAAATATGATTTTAAATATAGGATTCAGCCAACAGCTTTGGCTTTGTGGTATAAGTCCCTCCTGTGGCAGAATTGTTTAATGTCCAAGGTGATTCATGCTGTTGTGTGCTCAATGTAAAGTGTTATAAGTGTCATAGCCATATTTTGCAGCAGTGTAACAAACCAGATTTTGCTGTATTTCAGATATTGGAGATTTCATTGTAACCATGGGAATACACGGACTTGCTAAACTAATTGCTGACCATGCGCCTGGTGCTATAAAAGAACAAGACATCAAAAATTATTTTGGTAATTCCTGTACTTCTTTTCACTTGCAATGTGTAAATGGTTGGAAGAGATATTTGGTGTTGGTGTGTTTTCCACATGCTAATTTATTACATGTTTTTAATTTTATAGGCAGGAAAATAGCTATAGATGCCTCTATGTGCATCTACCAGTTCCTGATTGCTGTGAGACAGGATGGAAATGTTCTACAGAATGAAGATGGAGAGACAACAAGGTGTGATGTGTGCTTTTACTTTTGACACCATTTTCGCAGTTGTTGGAACAATGTGCAGTCACTCCAGGAGTAATGCTCCTGGAGTGACTGCACATTCCATTGGTTTTTTTATGTGTAATCAACTTTGTTAGTTTTATCTTACTTCTGATAAATATACAATAAAACAGTATTACACAGTGGCAACTTCACCATCCCAAACCAGCAGAACTTTATGGACCATGCACACTCGACTCTTGATAGCTCGAATATTAATATAGTGAGGTATTATGGTTCCATATATTGGGATTTTCAACATAGAAACAGCATCTTTGTGGCAGCAGTGATGCTTGTTAGGAGAATACACATTTTGTAGGATGGATGTAGTGTGTTGAGTTCCAGCACAGCACCATAATACTCTTTGCAACCTGTCTCTCGCTGGCAGCCATCTGATGGGAATGTTCTATCGGACAATTCGCATGTTGGAACACGGTATCAAACCTGTGTACGTGTTTGATGGCAAACCCCCACAGCTCAAGTCAGCAGAGGTGAGTATGAGAGGCTCTGATTGACTGTGGTACTGGACTGGATGTACTGCTACTGTTTGATGAAACGGTAGCATACATTTAAAAATGTTTGGTCTTTTATTTAGAATAGAAATAATAGATTTTTGCTATATAACCTGTGGTCTCTGTTTCTTAACCGCTCCTCTTAACCTGTCTTCTTTTTCTTCTCAGCTTGAGAAGAGAGGAGAGAGGAGGGCAGAAGCGGAGAAATTGCTCGCTCAAGCCCAGGAGACAGGTACAGTTAAAGTTTTCTACTTTTTTTAAACAGTGAATTGTGCCAGTTCCCAGGCTGTGCTGATACAAGTGAATGAATTTCTGTCAGAGAGATGAAATCCAGCTGGGCATTCAAACCAGTTTGAACTGCATGTATTGATAGATGCAAAAATCATGTTGTGTTTTTTTCTATGTGAAGGATTGTAAACACATTTTATTTTGGTTGTATGTTTCAGGAGAACAGGAGAACATTGACAAATTTACCAAACGTCTGGTTAAAGTCACCAAGCAGCACAATGATGAGTGCAAGAAGCTTCTGACCCTGATGGGAGTGCCCTACATTGAGGTTTGAAGAAGATTTACTGTGTTGTCTCTGCTGAGTTCAGTTGTATGAATATCCAGGAACCTATTAACAAGGTGGCAGTGTTAATCAAACGGCTAATTTTCATCTGTTGTTCTTTTATCCAGTTAAACAAGAAAACAACATTAAAGTTAGTACAGAGGAAGCAGACAGAATATATTAAAATTCTAGTGGAATGACACAGGCAGCAAGTTAATTAATATAAGTATACCACAGACAAAGTTTATCAAAGGAATAAGGCAAGCACCAGGAAAAAATGATCTAACATACTTTTTCGCAAAGTTTCAATGAATCAGACATATACCATGCAAAGAGAATCTAAAGAGTTTCTAAAAATATGACTCAGCATTAACATAAAAGTCAGTAGATAGCTAAGTAAAGATTAATTACATGACAAGAGACATAGGAAGGACACAGCTGGGACTGAGCCTTTTCTACATGAGCATAAAAATCCAATAAGTGGGAGTAATCAGATAATTGTAATAATCATTTCCGACACGTTCACATGCACACAAGAAATTAAAATGGTAGAAAACAGAAGGTGATGTACAATAGCAGGAAGTTTGAGCCTACCATCACTACGTACGTGCTTCAAAAGACATCCAATAATGGACTGGAGTGTGTAAGCCAGGGTTTTTCAATTATCACATTTCTTTAGTGCATGTAAATGTGTCAGACTCCCACTTATTAGATTATTATGGTCATTGCAACAGGCTCAGTGACAGAAAGCGGACAAAAGAAGCATTGAAAGATTACATATAAGTTTGTTTGCCTTTTAACTGAGTACATTTTATGTATGTTTTGTATATTTATTAGAAGTGTACTTCATAACTGGAAAGCACTTATTGTGAAGGATGTCTGGCCAAAGGAAGCTTTCCTCCTCGAGACAGCAATGTGTTTGCTTTTTGTTTTAGATGTAAAGTAATCAATCTCTGTGATAACTTGTTATAAAGGGGCAGCTCAGTATCAATAATTCAGTGAAATGTAACTGGATGTGTTTGTGTTGTAGGCTCCCTGTGAAGCTGAGGCCAGCTGTGCCGCTCTGGTTAAAGCAGGGAAGGTGTTTGCCACAGCAACCGAGGATATGGATGGACTGACTTTTGGGACCAACGTCTTGCTCAGACACCTCACTGCCAGTGAAGCAAAGTAATTATGAATCTACATCTTGTCTGATAACAGGTCCTGTAGTCATTATGTTTAGGATAATAATAATGATGGATTAGATTTATATAGTAATACATACATTAGTGTTAGGGTTAAAAATACTTACATTAGATCCATTATTCATTCCATCTCACATTCACATACTGGTGGTGGTAGCCACAGCTGCCCTGGGGTAAACAGAAGTGTAGCAGCCAATCTGCTCCTATGGCCCCTCTGACCACCACCAAATATTCCTATGCATTCATACACCAGTGTGAGTTCTGGGTCTGCTGCTTACTTGATGTCGTCTGATATTTGCTGACTGTCTTTGTTCAGATGCAGGGTGTAACTAACACCAGGGCTCATGTTTCAGTGGATAACTTTCACATTCGCACAGCCACTGAAGAGCTTTTGTAAACAAATAAAATGGCTGCTGCTTACATGCAGCTGTAAATGCACCATCCAGTGTACGTAATAAACTGATTGGACCTGCATTTTCTGTCGAACGCTAAAACACAAATGCACTTAAAGTTACTATTTAGAAAGATACTGTTCTGGTTTGTTTGGTTTATTTTTTTGTTATAATTATAAATCAATGATTGGTTGTAGAACTATCCACCTTTTATCCAAACTGATATCGGTCTGTACCTGTTGATAATGCTCCTCGGAAATCAAAAACCCTTCCAGACAGGTCTCATTTGAGCAGATGCCAGGCTACAATGAACTGTTATGGCTATAACAGTTTACTTCGAGTGGTTATGTTAGGTTTTATGTGGCTGATGCCGTGACAATGTCCTACACCTTTTCACGCTATCTTGCCTGTAACTGTAACTTTAACCGGTGCTTCCTTCTCCTCTGTAATCTCATATTAAACCTTGAAGCAGATATTATTTGTTCCAGCTAAGAAAACTATACGTTTTGTCTTACATTGAGTAACTTGACTCCGATAATTGTCTTGGAAGAGAGGATGATATATCTAGTATTCTAAATTATCACCATATTCATGACATTTAATAGCAATATATGCCTTATTAATATACCAGGTATGTTATCCTTTTTTTAGGAAACTTCCTATCCAAGAGTTCCACTTTAGTCGCATGCTGCAAGACATTGGCCTGACCAATGATCAGGTAATGGTTTTTATTACTGTGTGGACTTGTAATGAGAGTATGAGAGGATTAGTGGTTGTGAAATTGAAACAGAATCCCTAATACAAACATTCATGCTCAGAAGACACTGTGTACATATTTATTTTTATCCCCTGAATGTAATGTCAAGGCTCACTCTTAATAGACAACCACTTTTGTTGAGAATTAAAAAAACAGATGTTTGCTGAATGCTGCATGTCAACTATTGCATCTTTTCAATTCCACACTTCTGAAGGATCTGAGTTAGTGTTTTCAGTGAATATCTATGCTGTTTCACAACATGAGCCTCTTGAATTGGCAACCAAAGTGCTTTTAATGCTTTCATTTATAATCACGAGTGAAGCCTCTATAGTTCTTTATCAAAGAAATATGCTGGAAGAATGTGCACAGAAACAAAAATACAGCAAATTACAGGTGCTGATTCCTGTATTTGTAGTGATTTGCAGTAGAATTACAGAAATGGCACATTTGCAGTTTATGATCACAGGCCACTTCCACAATTATTACAAATCCTAAAAAAAATCCACAGGTAATGCTAGGCATATATCAATAGGATTTAATCCACTTCATTTGCAGTAAGAAAACGGCAATGTTATGTCTATTATTAAAATGCCCTACTTTATGCTGTGAATCTGGAAGTCCAGCTGGACAAGGTGCAGCAGAAGCAATATTTTAACACAATCTTCTCCTGCTAGTTCATAGATCTATGTATTCTGCTGGGCTGTGACTACTGCGGCACCATCAAGGGAATCGGCCCCAAGAGAGCCATCGACCTGATCCGACAGCACGGCAACATCGAGGAAATTCTAGAAAATATTGACTCCAGCGTACGTCCATATGTCACATTACTGGACTTGAGTGCTTGACGTTTTAATTATTTTAGATTTTTTTTCCCCCTCCATGTAGAAGCACCCTGCTCCAGAGGACTGGCTGTACAAAGAGGCCAGGGGTTTGTTTACGAGCCCAGATGTGGTGGATTGCTCCACTGTGGACCTGAAATGGAATGAACCAGATGAGGACGGACTGGTCCAGTTCATGTGCAGCGAGAAACAGTTCAGGTGAAAAATGAGCTGTTGGCTTTGTTTTCACTTGTGTTATTTATATTTGAGTTGTTCCTCCCTTAATAATAGACATGAGTAGTGTTTTTGTAGTGACCTAGTATTTTTTCAGTATTTGACCACTGGGCTGCAGTGTTGGCCACAGATGTGGAATTTCAGTTTCATTGAGCCTTTTTATGTGTTATAATGTGCCTCTGTTCCTCCTATTTGCTTATTGGTTGTTATGCATGACTTTGTTCTCATTCTTTTCTGTTTGATGGTTTGTTTTTTTTGTAATTGAGAAAATTTAAAAAAGCAAATCTATCCAAATTTGCTGTGCACAGTGAGGACAGGATCCGTAACGGCTTTAAAAAGATCATGAAGAGCCGCCAAGGCAGCACACAGGGCCGACTGGACTCTTTCTTCACTGTTACTGGATCTCTGTCTTCCAAACGGAAGGTAAAGTACAATTTTAATTATTCTGGCAAAACAAACCAGGCAAAAGGCAGATTTGGGGCATTGTATAGAATATCAAATTATTAGCTATTGTTAACAATATTATTAACAATGAAATAGAAATGCATACAATACTTATGAACAATTAAAGTGGTTATATGTAGTATTAATATTCTAAACTCAACAGTAGGGGCAAGTCCTATATCGTATCACTCGCTGAATAGAATATAAAGCTCGTCGTTAACACATCTGTATTTCCATTATACTTTCCAGTTCTGTTAGTTTAGCTCTGTTTTTAGACAAACAGCTACAGTAAAACCACAAATCACTTGTTTTCTGTACAGTTTGTGTTCTGTTTGGAATCGAACAAACAAGGTCAGAACTGTCAGTTTAGTCTGAACCGTGGGTCAACAAACAGCAACTTAGTAAAGATAACTTTATACCTTCATAAGCCTCATAATCAAACTCATTCATGTAGAAGAAACTCCATTCTTTGCATTTAGAGCTGTGTCCAGTAGTGAAAACAACAACAGTGATTCTAGCTCTTATCACTTTGTCACTGACTCTAAAACTTCTTAATCCAAATTAACTTGGTATTAAAGAGTAAACGTGTAGCAAATATCCATCATCAGCCATTTTGCTTTATGGAAAGTCCATGAAAAGAGGCAAATGCTTGTAAAAACTGTAAATGTCAAAGTGAAGAAAACACACACTTCATGTCTAACTATAAAAGTACAATCCTGTTAGTTTTAAATGTACTGTCAATACTGTTTATCAGTTTCACTAATTTGTTGCATTTACTCATAATTCAGGAACCTGAGGTAAAAGGATCAGCAAAGAAGAAGCAGAAGACAGGAGCCACACCGGGCAAATTTCGGAAGGGCAAATAGACTGAACAGCAAACCCTTTAGATCCATCTACTAAAATAAATAAATATAGAATATTAAAAAAAACACAAGGTCTCAGATGTGGGTGATGAAGGTGATATGTGGAACGAACAGCTAATTGTAAATGCTTGATGAAAATGATTTGTTGAAGTCAAACATTAAAGCTGGATGTGTTTTATTAAGGGTTTTAAGAGTGTTTACTGTAGTGGAATAAAAGAAATGAAGCTTTTTTGTAAAGAACTGTCATTTTCCTTTTTATTGACAGCAGGTAAGTCTATCAGTAATCATATTTGGCAAATACATTTTACCTGGAAAGGCAAAATCCCTCTTCCTATAAAGAACATTTCACTTTAGTTTTCATCTGCAGCCACTCACTGACAGCAGGAAACACTAAAGAGTCTGTAAAGGATGTGGGGATTTATCGATATGGAAATTTCATATCACGGTATTGTTGAAATGTGCTCAAAATGTTCAAAACGTACATATACACACACTGAAATAATCTAAGTTTTATTTTGAAAAAACGATGTACTTTCTGGTGGCAGAAACATTAAAATATTAACACTTAAACAAACACAAATGTGCATTAAAGACGGCATCTTATGGCCATAAGAGGTAACTGCACTTTGTGCAAATTATAGATAAGAACCAAGAATAGTTTTCTTCACATTCAGCGCTCAAGACCAATTTAAGAACAGGTACAGAAAGAACACTGTCAGTGTTTCATGTGCCAAACGCAGTTTAGTACAAGGGCTACATGCAGCCCAATATTACCTCATGTTAGTCCAGTAAAATAACTTAGAATAAATAATGTCAACTCCAAATGTTTGTTTTAGAGTGAAAAAAGGAAAATTACAGAAAGGAAAATGTTCATGTATACAAACTATCCTTGAAAAAAATGTGAATAACCTTGACAACCATGAATAAACTGAAATTTCTTCAGAAAAATAAGGGTAATTTTAGCAACATTATGCCTCAACTTTTCATTTACACATATGCATTACAGTTTACAGATCACCGGTGTAGTCTGGATATGGGTGTACTTTGGTCTCTTACACTTGTACTTAAATGATCACCTTTGACTGTTAACATTTTCAGCCTAATTTTTGCATTTCACAAATTTATCCCACAGCCTGGTTTTGACCCTTGTCTACATATCCATGTCTGACACTCCTGGTCTATAACAAATAAAAAGCACTTGTACAGACACATCTTTGTGAGTGAATCGACCTTTGGTTACAGGTTTCTGAGAACACAACATTCACTGCAGAACAACTAACGTCTTCTTTCAGTGTCTACTTTCTCACAGTATTTAGTTGCTGAAGATGCAACTCTAAATGTGATGACTTACACCTTCTGAAAATAGGTTACTGCGGTCGAAGGAGGGTAAAAAAAAAGCAGTTGAGTGCAAGTACAAAACACCTAACTGAAGGTTAGTTTCCATGTTCTCTTAATGCCGCACATAAGTGTTTAGTGCTTGACAGTTTTATTGGTGAGTACAACAGAATTTAATGTTAATTGAGTTTTTCTCCACTTTTCTCAAGTCACATTTCATGAAGATAATGCTGTATTTAATGCAAACTTTAGGTGAACTTAGTTGATGTTAAATAAAACTCAAAACATTAATTTTACAGTAACATCTAAAACTGAGAAACCTTACGACATGACAGGGATATTACTAACAGGTTTGTCATCCATTTGTTGCTTTGTTACATTTATTCTATCATTTAATGTTTTTAAATGATTAAACTAATATATCTATTTCTGTGGCAGCTCAGCTCTTATTGGCAACTGTTTTGATGAGTGGAATGGTAATTCCAAAAGCCCAATCGGTCAAATATATATGTAAGTACATGACTTTAAGATGTGTTTTGACAATTAATGAAAATATGAGAAAAGTTATGCTGTGAAATAAACCTGTCAGAACATGTTGTACATCTGTTGCGTGATAAGCATCACTACGCCATTTCAAATATCGGTGTGTTTCATTGGCACAGCATTAAAAACTGCAAAGACTGAAAAGGAAATTAATATAAAGTTTATGTGAAAATGCTGAGATTTATAATCGGAACTACTTTTGGTCTGGAGTTGACAGTCGTTTGGTAATTTCCTATTATATAATTAATTTAAAAAAGGCTGCAGAGTAAGAAAGGAAGCAACATGCATGATGAAAAAGGTCTTTATATCAGGTATTTCCTGTGTCACTTTGGTAAAAAAAAATGTGACCCTTTTTTCATTTAACAGTTGTGCACATACCCCAAATACTACTATTACTATTATAATAATTATTATTACCATCATTACATTATTATTATTATTATTATTATTCGGAGTAGTAGTAGGCAAGGCAAATTTATTTGTAGAGCACAATTCATGCACAGGGCAATTCACAGTGGTTTACAAAAATGGAAGACAAAAGTTAAAAACATAAAACATAATTAAGTAATTAAAATAAAGTAAAAGATGAGAGTGCTGATGGAACACTTTCAGTTGTTATATGCACA
This sequence comes from Ostorhinchus cyanosoma, assembly GCA_029814465.1. NCBI lineage: Eukaryota > Metazoa > Chordata > Actinopteri > Kurtiformes > Apogonidae > Ostorhinchus > Ostorhinchus cyanosoma. Next base: position 26,649,493 of record JAPTYQ010000014.1, read on the forward strand.
CATTTTTGTATGTATGTTGTATTAGTAGCAGCAGTAGTATATGCCATTTCCTAATAAAGAACAAAAGAATTGGATAAAACAGCTCTGCCTTTTCATCACAGGATGATTTACATAAAGACAGTGGAAAATGTCCACATTTGTTATTTAACAGGAATTTAAATCTATTTTAAAGGATCAAGAAAATGTGAAATATGTCCCATCGACTCCGACTTTACGTCTCTCGGTCAACTTGCAGCATTTGAAAGATTATTGTACAGACTGTTAAATACAGTAGATAATTAAAATGACAAATGGGTCTGCTACTTTTCCTACACATGTTAATGACGTATCCAGTTCAGGAATTTGACTCAGTGATCAGTGTTGACAGGTGTAACCTTTGTCTGTAGAGTTTTTTTGTGTTTTGTTTAGTTTGATATTGTCCACATCTTCAGTGTACTTGCATTAACAACTAGCTTAAGATGTAGAATTGTATATTTTGTATGTTATCTATTTTTTTTTTTTAAAGTTTATAAAGTTCAAGTCATAAAAAAAAAAGCCTCAGGTTACATTCTGCACTTATTCACCCAAGTTACATCAGATAATCGACCTTCTACATCATGCACGTTGGATTGTCATTTTTTGGGGGGGATATTTAAGAATTGGCAGTGTTTTATTTTGTATTATCATTATTTTTTCAATGCACTACAGTTTGACATTTCCATTCTGTGAATTTATTTAGCTCCAGTCCCTACAGTTGAAACCTCTGGTGAACTACAGGAGGGCAGCGTTGTCAATATAACCTGCTCCACCACCACTCTCCAAACGCAGGCCCCTCCCAAACTCACATGGAATCTCCATCAAGACCTTCTGAACACAACTGAGAATCAAACCTTTACTAAAATCCAGGCAAGCATCACTCTGACCGAGCAGCACGATGGATTCAACGTCACCTGTTTGGCCTCTTACCCTGTAAATGAAGAAAGGGGCTCAGTCATTGCACAGAAGACTTTAACTCTTCGTGTTTCATGTAAGATCTACTTTTTTGCTCAGTTCATCATCTACAGTTTTATATCTTTAAAATCC
>JAPTYQ010000014.1:26704365-26718103 GCA_029814465.1 Ostorhinchus cyanosoma
AGATTTACACGCAAATGCACTCACAAAGCTATAAAAACTTCTGCTGTTCATTTGTAGACAGTGAAAATATTCCAAACCTATTAAACACTAAACTTTTGAACCATTTCCAACTGAAATAACTGGTCTACAAATAAAATGCCTCCACAATAAAAGTAGTGAATCTTTGCCAAGTGTGAGTCAATAATAAAAGAATTCAAAATGCTGTTTCACTATAGTTTCCAAGATACAGTTAAAATGTGAAATTCTGCCAATTAATGAGAATGTGTTTTTTACTCAGAAGGCATGTTTGTCTCAGCTAAGAGATCTACTTCAAAACACTGTCTGCACATTACAATATATTCACTTTACAGGTCCTGTCTAGGGGAAGATTTATAAATCTATTGTTTAAATTAACATAAATATATATGTAATAACACTTAATCATATACATTGAAATCAGCTAACCAGCACTTTTGTCATTTGTTCCTAATTTTATTAAAGTAATATTTCATACATATAATCTGAGGGAGATGAAGTCTAAAAATTATAGAGAAGTGTAATTTGACTTAACCTTTGAATGAGGAAGTTACGTGAGATGTCAGACACAAATTAGTGTAAAAATTAGAGCAGTTGTCATATCTATAACACGTGGTAATAACATGTACAGAGTACAGACACAGTTCACTCAGTGTAAACAGAGCTTGGTTGATCACAAATATTAGGTTTCAGTGAAATTACAGCCTTTATCCAGTTAAACATTAGGAATCACACCTAGATTCACCTCTGTGGTTAGTTCACTTCAGGCATATTGACCTGTTGTCCAGTTATTTATTTGGACAGTCATTACTTTGACTCAGTTGAGTAGTCAATTAAATAATCAGTTACTCTTCTATTTTGCTTCATGCTGCTGCCTCTTGGCCAGGTCACCTTTGGAAAGTTAGAATTGGTTCTCAACAAACTTGCCTGGTTAAATAAACATTAAAACAATAATTATATAAATAACAGCCTTTATAAAACTGCTCTAGTTCCAAATATTCCAAAGAAAGACACCACTCCAGTAGTTTGTGATCATATACCAATTTATTCTACTTGAAGCAACAAAAGGTTAATTAAGGATTAAACACAAATGTAACATATGGAATTAGAGAAATGAATAAGAAAAAGATAAGATCATTAACTACACACAAATGGTTACTGCAATATTTATTCGCCTTTTTATACGCTGAACTTGTATGAATCCACCTTGGGCCGTGAGGAGTCGGGTCAGCACCGGCGCCGGCTCCTCCGCCGCTCTGGGTTCGGCGTCCGCCTCCGTCACTCCTCTGATCGAGAGGCCATCTTGACGAGGCTGTCTTTGCCGAACCTGTAGAGCCTCCAGCCCTCCTCCTGAGAGAGATCCTCGGCACCGCGCCGCTTGTAGAACTGGATGGACGACTCGTTGTTCTCCGCCACCACGAACATCATGCCATTGCAGCGCGTCTTCATCGCCAGCTGGAAGAGAGAAAACTTTGATTTACCCTCCAAAGTTTAAGCATATTTGCCTAAAAAGGTGAACACAGGATTTTTATCTTCATAATCGGTGCTTTGGTCAATATGGGGGTTTGTTTTGGATAGCTGTCATCAGTCATTGGTGTGTTTTTTGGCTTCTTTTGGGTTCATTCAGCCCTGTTCATGAAAAACACATGACTTTTCTGCACTTTTACATTATTTTGTGCACTTTTTCTGCTTGTGACCTATTGCAGTCCTCATCATTAACATGTTTTTCTTTGATTGACTTTTCAATACAACTACAAAAGTGCTTTCATGTTTATTCTCTGACTATGGCAAAATATAAGTTAAATAACCAGTGAATTAATTTAACATCAAAACAGCCAAGTAGTTTGGCCAAATTACAATGTCATATGTGACTTCTTTTTTATTTACTGTAAAGCCAGTCTGACATATACAGCTTATGAGGAAAGATGCCGATGATTAAAGGAAAAACAAGTTAAAGATAAGCATATTCATTTAATGCAAGTTATTTCTTTACTTTTTCAATCAATATGAAACTATGCCATATTTGTTGGTATTTTTCTATTTGTTCATGACTCTCCTTACACTCAGGGTGTAGTCCAATCTTGCATTGACTGGATTTTATATTCCGTATGAGCCCTATTAGCTGTGTTCAATCAAATCCAACTGGAGTCCAACCTAGATTCCTGTGTTTACAAGCAATGTGGAAATATTGCAAAAGTAAAACTGTCAATCAGTGACCCATGTTTTATGAGGCATTTTTTAAAGGTTTATTGCTGCTTAATGTCATTGTTCTTGCATATCCTTGTATCCAAATAACCACTTATATTTGTCTATATTATCCATACAAACACAGACACTGTTTTGGAGCTGAGGTAATCTGAGACATGGGCAGTGACTCCTACTCAGACCTTGTAAACACACTTTTAATACTCACATCGCTGAGATGCCGCAGGATGTCAGATCCGATTCCCAGCCCTGCAAAGACAGTTCAGACAAGGTGAGACTCTTGGCCAGGGGGGAGGGGAACAAGAAAAACAAGGAGGGCTAAACGAGACGGGGTGAGAGCTTACCTCTGTATTCCTCTGTCACGTAGAAATCTTCCAGGTAGAGCTGTTTGCCAACCCAGGGGTCATAGGTGAAGTAGTACATGGCAAAACCCACCACTTTCAGATCTGAGGCTACATTACAACCCACAAATAACAACCAGAGCATCAGAATACAAGTACAGATCAGACTGAGAACATGTAAATCAGACCCTGTATCTGTTATCTTGATTAATATCAAATAAAAACAAATGATTCTTTCCAGATTTTTGGTGAGTTGAGCAAATTATGGTTATTCGTTAGTTTTAAACTATTCTTTATGGTAAGAACATGAGAAACACACAGTTCAGTCTTCAACATTAAAATGAAGTAAAACAAAACAGATTATAAATCAGGTCATTTGGGGTGGCCATGGCTGAGGAGGTAGAACGGGTCGTCCAATAACCAAAGTGTTGGCAGTTTGAATCCTGCTCTGTCCTAGTCATGTGCCGTTGTGTCCTTGGGCAAGACACTTCACCCACCCTGCCTCAAATTTCACTCACACTGGTGCATCAATACATGCGAATGTTTGGTGGTGGTCAAAGGGGCCATTTGACGCAGATTGGCAGCCACGCTTTCGTCAGCCTGCCCCAGGGCAGCTGTAATTTACCAGCACCAGTGTGTGAGCGAATGAATGAATAATGGATCACTAATGTAAAATGCTTTGAGTGCCTTGAAAAGCTTTAGAAATCCAATCCATTATTATTATTATTATTATTTGGTGCAGATTAGAAGCCACACTTCTGTCAGACTGCCCCAGGGCAGCTGTGGCGATTGTACAGTGAATGAATGAATAATGACTTCAATGTAAGTGCTTTGTGTACGCAAAATAGAAAAGAGCTATATAAATCTAATCTATCATTATTATTATTATTATTATAATAACTCAAAGAAGATGTAGATATAACTTTCATCAGCCCAGACAATCTTCTAGGCAGTTAAAGTTATGATGAGACTAACACATAAATACTGAAAGCAACAAACTCATCACTGAAGCCGACAGTGGAAATTCAATGTTCTGTTCTTACCGTCACTGCTGCTCTCTCCTTGGATTTCAGCGATGATACAATGGTAAAACGGTGTGTCACCGAATCCATCTTCCAGGAGATCTGTAGTGAGGAAAGGCTTTTAGAAGACACACGATGATGGCAAGTTACTGCCCCCAACCAGGAATTTCTACATCTCCTTCAAAACAAACAACTTAGAACTATAAAGGCAGTGTTAACTTTTAGAAATATACATAAACTCTTCTTTGAAATGTTTATTGTGTAAAATGTAGACAGTTTGCACTCTAAGACTATAAAAGAAAACCCACATTGAACAATTTAGCACAAATGAAAATGGGTGTGTTGTGATGTGGTTTGTGAGTTCATGTCTAATAAGTAACTAGTTAAAAACTGTTTGTTACCCCTGCTTTCCTCTAGTATGAATAAGTGTAAATTTGGCCCAAGTACAACATGTAGTGAATTCATTTGTACTTTTCTGCAGATGTGAATGCTATTTGTTGTGGTCTTAAAAATCCTAAATATAACTTGCTGAAATCTTCAAACCCCTCCATATAAAATCTACATGTTCATCATCCAGAAAGAGTGTTTTCCCAAAGTGTTGACTCACCTTTCTCAGTCAGAGTCACCTGGTTTTCCATCTCCTCGTATTTTGCTAGTTCCTAAGAAAACAAACATGGAAATATTTGTATAATTGTATGATTGCAGACATGGACCACTTTTATCAGGGTAAAGCCGAAGCATCTTCAAACAAAATTAAAGTATGTCTTAAACAGTTGTCCACTTCAGTATTAAAATAATAAATCCTATATCTTAAAAGTGCTCCCTTAAATGTTACATTTTAGGAATGGGACTTTTACTTGAGTACAAATATAAGAAATTCAGTGAGTAAAGTACTGTTGAGTACTCTTGGCTCTTTCAGTGCATCACAGGAGGCCAAAAGATTAAAATGTGCTTGTTGTAATATTATACCATGGAAGGTATGAGGGGAATTTTCCACTTGACCCAGTATTTTGCAACTCAAGCATCCAGATCGCTTTCAGCTTGGACTCAGGGGGGGGAAAATGTGATATTCCCGTTTCATCTTTCATTTCTGGTCATGACTCAGCACTCATACCATCAAAGTTATGTTTATGCTATTAATCCTGAGTCAGGTCAACATTTTTTAATCAACTTTCCCAGATACTAACAAAGAGCCAGGAGTTATACTCCGGGTGGAATGGAAGCAAGTCCTTTTACTCAAATTCAAATCTGAAGTACTTGAACATCTTATCCATAACAATTGAGTCTTGAGGACAATTATTGCTTTACATTTGTCTGACAGGCCATTTCTGGGAACCACACAGGGATGCCATAAAAAGAAGAAAAGTGATGCGGAGTATCACTGAGCTGAAAATCAATCCAAAAAGTACAACCATATTTCATTTGTATGTCAATATAAAATAACAAAATTGTGGTTAGATTATCGTTAAAAACTAAACCTACGGTAATTAAAATGTAAAACCTGGTTTATACCTTTCTCTTTATTAATCTATTATAAGACGAATATATTGATCCACACCTGGAAAGTGGTATATTTTAGGGTTTGCATGGTTTATGTATATTACAAGAAACCGGGGTTAACTTGACGGATTTTCTGTTTATGAATACAGTATTTGTTGTGAATAAAATGTGGATTATATGCGTTTACACCCTTCGGGATTAGTGTCGTTATAACACCACGTCACAATGTCCATATTTGGAAACTGAAGTGTAAGCGGATATGAGTCGTGTGCACGTAAACAAAGACAGCAGACACTGATGTCATTTTCGGATATCCTCCGGACATTTTCCACCTGCTACTTTAACACCATGAACAGTTTGATAATTTACTCACTGCATATTATCCTATGTCTTAGGTTGATTTGTCGAAAGTAACCTTAAGACAGAGTTTACAGAAAAACAAAGAGCCGTCAAATGAAGGTGTAAAAACTACATCCAAATGGGAAATAATAGGACACTCGTAACTATTTGGCCATCAGTTGTGAGTTTGAAGTCAACTCCTTCTGGGGAAAACGTTGCCATTATGTCAAAAACCCGTTGAAGTGAAGTTTTTCGGCCCGGTTTTAGCTAGATCTCGGCCTACCTTCACCAGTCGTAATATATCAGAGACGTCCCTAGGTTCAGCTTTTCGTAATTTATACTCCATTTTCTTCTTTTACTCTTTTTTCCTTTCGTTAGAAGTCCTCTGTAAGTGAAGTGGAAGATTAGATGTTTCTTCATTCGCTTCACAGTGGCTTTATCCCCACAGTCAGCCTCTGGTCCGGACGCGTTCGTCGAGACAAGAACATTCAGCAGCTCTTACCCACCGGGGTCGGTACCGTTCAACTGAACTATCCTTTGTTTATGCTGCTGGTTTTTATACCGAGCTCGAGCTCCAATGCGATTGGCCAGTTCCCGGAGGTCTCGGATTTCTGACGAATCAGTAACTTTTACCGGCTGTTACTGAGCCAATCCGGTCACAGGACCAGTGCTGTGCCGTTAATGGGAAAAGTTTGTTTTTCAGAGACAGAATTATTGACCGATTCTAAATACACACATATTAACAGCAATACGGACAATATGAGCGGTAGATATCAGACTAATCAATTCTATTAGCAAATCAATACGCATAATGTAAACAAAACTTAAGTCTGCGGGGAGCAAAACATTTAGTGGAGTCAGAAGTGCACACTTTGTTCTTCCTGGTTGAAGTATACTGGGTACATGCACGTAGAAGAGTCTGTTAAAGGAAGAACCAATTCGATTTCCTCACTGTAGTAAAACTGAAAAAGGTACAGGCTCGTACAAGCAAACTTTTAAAGTAAAAAGTATGCGTTTGGATGTCACTTTTCTGCAGCTTTATGTGTACAAAGTGAATTGAATCTCAACAGTGTAACCTGAAGATCATTAAACCAGTTTAAGAAAGAAACACAAAATACAAAAAAAATATGAATATTAAGTTAACATTCGAAGATCCACCTTTGAGTTTTTTGTTCATGTTTGTGGACAAGACAGTCACAGCTTTATGTAAAAAAAAAACAAAAAAAAACAACTCAAAAGGACATTCGGTGTAAACATTCTTTAAAAAACTGTATCAGGAAAAAATGTTGTATCATCCTGTTTTCATTCAGTGATTTTTTTCATGCAAATAAAGCAGAAACTTGAATTGTCCTGGGTCTCAGGGGGTCAACGGTCCGTGTAGCATAATTCCGTTTTTGTCCATGCTGGCCTTCACAGCAGAAACTAAAATAGACAACGTAAGATTTTACACCACTTTCATCTAACTACATCTTTAATGTTATGTTCTTCATCTTGCTACATTGTTTTTATCTTGCTTTACCTTCTCTGCAATACATTGTACATATTGTTAAATGGCAATGTAACATATGCAAACAACATACACGTGTATACAGTTTATATGCATAAAAAAACAAAATTGTTAGTTTTTTTCTTGAATATTGGTTGCAGAAGAACATAATTCATTCTCAAGGTTCAACGACATCCATACGTCAACCATACGTCATCATAAAGAGGGCGGGGCATAATGTCAACACGGAAGTGGGTCTGCGGTCCTGTTTGACACGACTTTGCCCTGAAGAAGAAATCTGTGGCCTCCCCTTTTTTGCTCTTCTGTACTTTAGCAGCTTAATTTGGACCCTTAACCTGTATCTTGGTCACACCACATCCTGCCATGTTCTCACCGAGGTCAGTGTTTCAACGATATGCTGCTACTGTTTTTTTCTGGGTCGATGAACTCGCTAATGTCAGCAGCTAACAGCGAGCTAACAAATTCAATTTAGAAATACTAAATAGTATTGATTATGACGTATTTTTTAGCTTGACGGTTCGTTAGTGGAGCTTTACATTGTTTCATTCTACATAAAATAATAAACCAGGTCAAACTGAGAACAGCTAACTTGGTCCTAACCTCGGATTGTGCTTCAGTCTCAACGCCGTTTGGAAGATGAGTGGAAAAATAAAGACTAGATGGCACTTAAAGCATAAATAAGAAAAAATAACTACAAAAAATTCTCCATTTGAAAGATGTTTGAATCACTATTTACTCTATTTACCAGTTGGCTTGAAAATAACCAAATTCGTGCATGAATAACTTGTTTTTTTGTTTTTTTTAACACAATTATGTATTACTTTATGCTAGGGAGATGGCGTGACTTCTTGCAGTAACCATCCAGGTGATACTGACCGATAATCATTTAAAAAAACATTTTCATTGAACCAAACGGGATTATTTTATCCGGTTGATAAGAAAAGACTTTAAAGATTCAGGAAATGCCTTCATATTTGGGCAAGGTGTTATGACTCATTCTGCAGGACGTTTGGAAAGTAGTCTGGTGATTAGTTTGCCAGTTATTCACAGGGTTGAATCTGTGACTTGTACGGTAACACATGAGAATACAAACTGGGCGTGGATTCATTGTTTACGTAAAGGGTGTGTCATTTCACTGCAGAAAGAGCAAAAGAAACTCAGTTGTTTTTCAGTGTTCACTCTCCAAAAAATGTTTTGTTATAAATTGTTACTCGAGGTTCCAGTAATGTGGGTAGAAACATTATTAGATAATAAAATGTTTTGGTAGAAACATTGTACATATCTTTTATTGTTTCGGTGATGCTTATTAGTGGATTTTTTTCTCTACAATACAAATAACAGTACCATTTTCCCTTCCAGTTTTACTGACACTGTTAACAGTAAAGAGAGAACTTAAAGAATAAACAAGTGTTGCAAAGAAATTATTGAAAGGCTGTCTTTTTTAGGATTAGGTACTTACTAAATGGGATGGACCCCCATGAGATGCAGCCATATGAAACTGTAAATAAAATGAAAAAGTGTGTGTGTGTGTGTGTGTGTGTGTGTGTGCCGCCACCCCCCCCCCCCCCTTTTTTTTTTTTTCTTCTTGGTCATATTGTCCAACCTTGAATGCAATAAAAAGTTTACAAAGTGGAAAATAGCCAAGAGGCCTGTGTGTCCAAGGAACAAGGTGTTTTCTAATTAAATGCAGGATTTCATATTTGCTGAAAAGAGGCAGTGTGTTTTTACCCTTTTCCTTTTGTGGACTGGGACATATCAGATGCCTCATGATAGTTATAAATAGATGGTGTAATTATGGAGCATGTATGAGGATGTAGTTTGATTCTGCGGGCTTGTGATTTTGTTTGTTGTGTCGTTTTGTGAACTGCAGGCTCTTGCTGTTGCGGTCGGCTGCGTCCTTGACATCCCGGACATTCTGTGCAGGGGGTGTGTCGAAGGAGGGTCGGGCACCAGACATGATAGAGGGTAAGATGGCAGCCATGCTTCATTTGGACACATTCTGTTTGATTCAGATGTCCGTCCCTTCATTTTATTTTATTCCAGTCCAGTCTTCTGCATGTGTTGACACATTTTTACCTTTCTATTTAAGAATAAACATGTTTCGGTAATCGATAATTAACTGAATCATTGACAAGATCTTAAATTATGCAAAGACATCTTTATAATTTCCCTGAATTTAAGTTGAAGTCCAATCACTAGATCATATTTGAGAAGCAGTAACCTTGAAACGTTCAGAGTTTAGAGTTGAAAAATTACTTTGATTAAAGATGAGAGTATCTAAAGCTCTTTCTTTATATATAGATAATAGTAAACAGCAGAATAGAAAATATATGGTATACCATTAAAACACAGAATTATACTCAGCATGTAAAGTGTCTTCAGCTTAAATCAGCAGTTTAGTCAAAATAGCATCCTGTTTTAATGTGGTAGTTTCTCTGCACAAAGCCAGATCTGTAAAGAAGAGAAACTAAAGTATCCTCTGTAAAGTCCTGATCTCTGACCCAATCCTACACCTGTAGAATAAATTGGGGTTATTTTTTAGGATCTTTGCAACGGAAGAGGCGTAAATCCCTGCTGTAGGTTCAAAAGCTGCTGATAAATGTCCAGCTGCTAGACATGAGACCCGACATTAGGTGATCATAAAATTGCAATGTAATATTTTGATCATCACTGAGTGATTTTAGAGATTTTGAAGATCATGTAATGATGATCAATTTATAAAAAGTGACTAATAAAAGCATATGAATATATTTATATATTCCTATGAAAAATGAAACAAAACCAAAGAGAAAACCAAACTAAAATAACTGAATGATTTTACAAAAAAGTTAAGAAAAAAAAATAGGACAGGCTATGCTCAACAAAGATGTAAAATGCAATTTGTTTTCCTTTTGAAATATATTCATTATGAATGTGTGTGTCTAGCATAATTTGGCAAATAGTTTTAGTAAAGAAAAAGTATTTTTAATCATGTTTTGTCTTCAGTTGTTATCAATTACATTAAAATACTGAAAAATAAAAACAAGATTCAATGTTTTTTGTCATATCACCCACATCTAATAGCTAGTAACTCATTAACACATTGTTGCTTCATGAATATGGTGAAACATCCAGTCTGTCTTACAGATCTTTTTTATTGTACCTTTTATACAAAAACATCCAGACAATGATCTGTAAATTGGGTGATGGTCCTAAATCTGACCCTTTGACTCCCTCCAGGGCCAAACTCCAGGCTTTGACACCTCACTCTACACCTTTTGAACCCTGTTTGTTTCTCCACAGGAAATCCACTTTTACACGTGTCCAATGGTGTGTGTTGGTAAACCAAAGCAAATCCTAACTACTTAAACCTCACAACTCCTTGTAATTCTTTTGTAATTTGCACTAATTTCCACCATATTTCCTGCACGTCTTCCCACTGATAAACAATCTCTTATACCTGAAAGTTTCATGTACGGCAGCTTTTGTGCTGTATGTTCGACGTGGCTGGAGCGCAGACCTCTTTTCATTAATTCATTTATTGGTGGCGTCTGTTAATCCTTTCCCTTCTTTCCTTTATGAAACTGAGCTTCAGTATTGGCTCCTTCCTAAATGAGAAGCCTCTCTTCTCAGGGCTATTTTATATTGTCTTGGAGGAGGAGCTGGATTGAACATGGGTGTTTATTACACGTTCACAATAGAGATAATTATTAACTAAAACAAAAAAAAACCTACAGTCACTGTGTTTACATGCACAGTAATGTTGCACTCTTACTCTGAAAAAGACAATATTATGAATTTATCAGGAGTCATGTAAGTTTTATAGTATTTTCAGTTAATTTGATTAAGACATTTGTATATTATTACAATTTTAGAATATGTAACAGTGTATTCCTTTGTATTTTTGCTGCAGTTTTTGACACGCAGCCCTCTGTTTACAGTCACTAGGGTGGAGGTTTATGCCATAAAGCACCGTTTGCAAAACTTGGGGTCATGGCCCAAAATGGATCACAGAGCTGTATGTTTTTAGGTTGACAATTTTCAGTGGAAAATATATAGTATATAAGATGAGAAGTGTGTTAATTTTCCCTAATTAAAACAAAAGAAGAGTTTATAAATGTTAACCTTATATAAAGTCTTGTGAATTTGAGAGGAGAGGATGTAAAAGATGCATCGAAACAGAAAAGATGAAATGAGACCGAAATGGCATAAAAGATGCAACAAGATGGAAAATGTTGTAAAAGACACAAGACAGAAAACAATATAAAAAACACAAGATCATGATATCTATTTATAAGTTTGGATGATGAGAAGCCACTGAATTTCAGTTACGTTCTAATGTGATAAATCCTGTTATCCACTGCACCAATGAAAAGTTTGAATGCGAAACACAGAATATGAGATACACAAATATAAACCTGGCCATTTGTAGTAAAATATGGAAGGAATGACAAAGCCTCCCATCAATGGAATGTTTAATTTCCTCCAGTCTCTGTAGGAATATTGTCTTTTTCAGAATAAGAGCATAAACCAGAGTATTTTGTGCATGTAAACATATTCAGTGACTCCAGCTCAAAGGTGCAACATCGTCTGATTGTTGTACATCTTACATAGACAGTATAAAATTTGCAACCCTGAATTCCTGAAAAATGTACAAATACCTAAACAGGATCTGACTGTTCCTTCTGTATTTTTCAGTTCGGAACAGGCTGAGAGAAATCGTTGGAGCCTCAACGAACTGGAGGTACTGAACCATGATTGTGTTTGGAACTCACTGTTACTGTTTCTGAAACAAACATGAAGTATTTTTGCTACTGCAGTAATTTAGCTACTAATCTCTTAACTTTAATTCCCGCAGCTCTAAGTTGAGCAATAGGTCTTGATTTGTTTGACTAAGGAGGAATAATTTCAACCTTTTCATACTCTTGTTTATAGCTTTTATTAATTAATTTTCTGTGTTATGTATGCAGCTGTTTGTATGTGTGAAGCTCGCAGGTGTATCTGTGTTTAGTTTGTAGTTGATGCAGGTTAATGTCATCCTCAGCGACCATCAGCAGGCCATGGCGGATCGACTGTCTCTGTCATCCATGTTGGCCAAGTCACAAAATGACCTTCCAGCCAAGACCATAAAGGACAGTTACCTGGAGGTCCACCTGCCCCTGGGCTCGGAGCCACAGCTCAGGGAGAAATACCTGACTTTCCACAACACTGTCAGGTGAAACACAAAAATACACACCACACTGACCATGGATGACTATGTGTATTAGGATATTAAAGATGTGACATGTCTGTGTTCAGGTTTGGGAGGATCTTGGAGGACTTGGACAGTTTAGCAGGTATCACATTTTGTGTTTCATGAGAAATAAAGGGTTTTTTATCTAATCAGATTTACAGGAAAGCCAATAAGAGTTAATGATTATGACCTGGGTGTTTTCAGGTCCGTTTCAATCTTTATGAACAGGAGGGAGTATAATCTGAGATATTATTAAACCTACTGGACATTTAGGACAAAACTTCAGTGAATACAGAAAACTATCAAATAGGTGATATTTAATTCCATTCAAAGCAAAAATCCCAAAGCTTTTGGAGGCTGCAGCTTCTTTTCACTGATGGCACTTTTACTGACTGCATGCGAGAAATATTCTGGGTTTTTTGCTTTTATTCTGGAAGAGAAAATCTAATAACAAAATTCCATGAATATCCTCTGTTCGCATGCAGCTGTTCATATCCCATTCTAAATACTGTTTTTTAAAACTTTTCCACTGGTCACAGATGTTCCACTCTATGAACTCAGACTCTTTTTTTCAAACACTTTCTTGAACAGGTTGCATTTTTAATATTTGCTCATAATCACAAACCTGCTGATATGTCGTAATCGATCAAGGGTGTCAAACTCGTTTTAGTTCAGGGGCCACATACAGCTCAGTTTAGAATATTTTATTTATATGGAAACTGTCACATTCAGAACAGTAGTGAGTATGTAAACATTCTCGTCCATTCAGTACCAATTTACTGAGACCCCTCTGTTGATTTTCAGGAAAAAGAATAATTTTAAAGCTTTCTCAGAACAACACACAATCCTACTGTCGTACTACAAATAGAGATTTAGTTTAGTTGCAGTAAAGCTTTTGGATTTTGTGTGGACTTTAAAACATTACTATCAGTTTTCTGTGAAATCAAACAAGGTCTGGGTGACAATATAGAATGACCCTTATATGAAAATCAGTCAAGTATGTTGTATTTTGGTTTGTCTGTTCAATATAAAAGATAACTGATGAATATGGCTCTCATCTCTCTCCACAGTGCTCATCTCTTACTCTCACACCTATAACCCAGAGCTGAAGAGGTCTCCTCTGTCCATCGTCACTGCCCTGGTGGACAAAATAGGTAAGAGCACCTATTTTTCCTCTCAGTCAGACTGGACTCTAACATTTGTTATTGTTTCCAGATTCTACACAAAAACTAACTGTGTCTATGAATTCATCAGATCATTTGTCAACCTGTACTTTCACCCTTGTGTTTGTTAGACATGCGGCACCATGTCATCTATCCAGACTGCGACATCAAGTTCACTGGTCATGTGTCGTGGGTGGGAAACACGTCAATCGAAGCCAAGATGCACATGTCGCAGGTAGAAACATACATACTGTATGTTAAGTCCCAACTGTGGATATTTAACACTGGTTTCTCATTCTCTTTTTCATAACTGCAATACTGTAAATTCTTTGTGCATACTCTTATCTTACCTTACCTTACCTTACCTTACCTTACCTTACCTTACCTTACCTTACCTTACCTTACCTTACCTTACTTTACTTTACTTTACTTTA
>JAPTYQ010000014.1:26722228-26733225 GCA_029814465.1 Ostorhinchus cyanosoma
GCTAATGCTGCCGCTTTCTGGAGAATACTGCCCCAGTCTGGTGATTGTACAAGTTAACCTCTGAGTGGAACAACAAATATAGCCACTCAGATTAACAGTTAAACTGTGAAAAGTGCATGACTTCAGCTTAGTGTCTTTATTTTCAGGAGAGAAACATCTTTAACAGGATATTTGGAGGCTTTCTGATGAGGAAAGCCTACGAGCTGGGCTGGGCCAACGCCTGCTCCTTCGGGTGAGTGTAATCAATGATTGTCAACATGGAATCCGATTATTTGCGCATAGTTTGTGAAGCTTATCTGCTGTCGTGCTGGTGTGCTGCAGAGGATGCCGTCCCAGTCTGCTGGCCGTTGACGACATCCTCTTCCAGAAACCTGTAGAGATTGGCTCTCTGCTGATGCTTTCTTCACAGGTCAGACATCTGCAAAGCACCTCCTGCACCTTCCCAACTTGTTTTAATTCACTTTGACTCATTAATATTTTGCAAACTGCTTTACAGTTTGCAACAAGGCTGTGACTCAAAATAGAGCGTGATTTAGCAGAAGTAGTTTCTTTAATAAACCAATGTGAGGTGCATGTGCAATAACAATAAAATATTTGTTTAAAAAATATAGCAATTTTGAGTAAAGCACCAGTAGGAGCTAATAATGACTAAAGAAACATTCATGATAAGAAATATGATAACAGAAAAAAACAGTTATATGGAGTTTTGTTGAGATTTTTCAAGTCAGTTAAAATGCAAATAAAGTGGTATAGTACATTTCCTTTAGCCATTTATTGTGAATATTGCCTTTTGTCAAATATTTTGTGCATGTAAACATAGGCACTAAATTAAATTGTTCTTCATATTATGTTATTTTTCTTGTGTAGTTGTAAGCATTATTAGGCAGCAAATAGATGAATTTGTAGAAAATATGATTTTATAACATCAGGGGTTTCACATTGTCCTGGAAATTCAGAGCCATACTGCTTTGCATGTTTAATAATCATTTTGTTCACTGTATTCCTGTATAACCAGCTTTTCCAGATCTTATTAAAGCATATCCAGGCTTTATTCCTGTGCAGATTCACGTGGCATAAACTATTTTCTGTTGAAACATTCAAGGTTCTGATGTTTATACTTGTTTCTAACCTTGGTGTGATTTCAGGTTTGTTACACAGAAGGAAAGAACATCCAGGTCAGAGTTCACAGTGAGGTGTTCGACCCGCTAACTCGGCAGCACAACACCACCAATGTTTTCCATTTCACCTTCGTGTCCGACCGAGATGTCCCCAACATCATCCCCGAGACATACGGAGGTGAACACACACAGCTGGACACAAACACTGTATCATGAAGGAGGTTATTGTCTGAGTTTGAGTATGAGAACAGCTGAAAAAAGAAAATGGTGGACAAATGCAAACAGACTGATACTAGCCTCTCTGTTTTATCTTCATTTTTAAGAAATTGTGAAAACACCTGATGCTTTGTGTGTTTGCAGAGTCGATGTTGTACTTGGACGGGAAGAGACACTTTAACCAGACTGTGGAACACTGAGAGAAACATCCATCCACGTCCATAAGCGCACAGATGATACATTTTCTTCCAAATGAATGCAGTTAAAACCCAAACACTTAAGTTTTTACCTCTCGGCCGAGGGGTATTGTAGTCTTTTTGTCGTCTGTCCATCTGTCTGTCCATTCATCGACATAATCGCATTATTTGAAGAATGCATTGAGATATCTGCATCAAATTTATACTGTGGATGCATTTTGGCATGGAGCTGAAGCCGATTGAAAATAGGTGTCCTTGACCTACTTTTTCAAGGTCCAGTGGCCTTGTGCAGCTATACAGGGTTCATTCTTTTTGAATAACCCACTTTCAAATATAAATATGTATGTATGGTAATAAGTTTTACACAAAGACAATCTAATCTAAATTATAGGGCAGTAACTTTGAACAGAATCTTACACTACATTTGGCCGAGGGGTATTAAAAGTGCGCAGCACGTTATGTTTTTATAAAGCTTTAACACTTTACGCAACCTCCAGTACTGTCTAAAAGTCTCAGGCCACATTCAGTTTTGTTGTTTTTGCAGGATTGTAATGACTTTATCCTTATTTTGTGGAAAGATTAGGAGCTCCGATTGATTTTGCTGGTGTTATTTCACTAAAAATATACATTTGTGTACCGTTGAACCTGTAAGTCTTACAATACTTTGAAAATACCTCCAAAGAAATTAATTTCTTGGCGCAGAATTTCACTGTTGTAAATAATACTTAACTTCCTCTTAAGGAAATACTTTATCACCTTTGAAGACAGAAACCACTGTCTATTCAGGCTGATTTTTTTTCTTGAAAGTTTCTGAGAAATCTCAGAGCTTTTCTCCCAGTTAAAACATTTATGATACTCCTCTGAAGTCTTAGAATATTAGGGAAATCCCTGGTATTTCTCAATCTGTTTGTGAAAATACAACATGAAACAAAAAGAAATGCATCTGTTCAGTATTCAAAATGCCAAAAAAAACCCCCAAAAAAACAAAACAAAAAAAAAAGAACTGACTGGCTTCTACAGGCAAATGCAATCACAAATGATTCAATACATCTGCTGTAATTTTCCTATTTTTGCTCTGAGGTGTTTGTTTTAATGCTGTTTACATATTTCTATTAAATCCCAGATGTATTTTGATATAGAGGCTGAGAAATGCATTTATCGACATTATGAATACTATTGTATGGTTATTTAAATCATGTACTCTAATGATGGCCTGAGACTTTTACACAATGCTGCACATGGAAACTATACTTTATTCTATTGCTGGTTTACATTTAATGTTTTAGCTCCACTGCCCCACATTTTAGTTAGTCACTGTTTCTCAAACAACCAGTCTGCGTTTACAGCTTCATAAAGGTTCAGTCTGGTGAAGAGAACACTTGTTTTAAACTGAACGACTTCAGACTCAAATAACAACCATCACTTTTTCATCTCTACTTTAAAACAAACTAGAGATGTAAATAAGTAGATAAAGCAAAGCCATTTTGACGAGAGATTTATTTATTGGAGTCATTTTTTGAGCCAAAGTGCCAGAGATTAGCAGCATCGACTACCTAAATATGATGCTTTTCTGTTGTATCTCATAGAAATCTCAACATCTTTAGTTGCCTTCAAGAGGAAACATGTCGTCCAGAGCAATGTGTTCCAGCAACCTGTTTTTGAATTAGATTAATGCTTAAAGACAAAGAACTATTGCAGTTAACTTCAATATCTCTTCATCTAACCTCCCCTAAGGTACTCATCACCATTCATCGTATTATCTTATGCATTGTAGATGTTCATGAACGCTCATAATGTGACTCTTTTTTTTTTTTTCAACAAAATATGTCAACTGAGCATGAAAACAAGCATCTACAAACCACTGTTATCTGTCAAACCTCATGGGTTTTATTGCTGAATCAATGTTGCAGAAGATGATGGTGTTTCCTTGTTCACTACGGAGCCTCTGAACATCCAAATAGGTCATATCTGAAGACTCTGAAAAGCTGATAAGTCATTTAAATGTATTGATAGGATCAGTGGTTCAGAAGTTATTCAGTATTTTAGGTCAATAGATACTTTTGTTGGCTGTTGTCTGTGTAGGTCTTTGAGGGTTAAATGAGCTCCAGGACTTAGATAGATCCGATAAACCAGGTTACAGATACACATACTGCACTGTCTGAGGATGAATCCCTTGTTGTTAGTCTATCTACATTTGTTGATACTAAAAAATGGTGCTGGAAACCACCAGACTCATCCTTTAACTTCATGTCTTCTGCCAGAAATCATGAAATCCTTCAGGTTCCTGGCTTTTGATGTACTTACAATTTTCTGTGTGCTTTGGAGTTTGTTACATTTTTGTATTCCACTGTTGCTTTTCCGCACAAAACTTTTTTTCTTTTTATACTTTGAATGGGCTTTATTCAGAGTGTGTTAGACTGGTGTGAGAGGGAGGAGGGTGTCATGTTCATGCCTTAAATCTTGTATTTACTCAAATGCAATAAATGATATTCTATTTATATTAAAGCAGCAGCTATATATGTGTGTCATTACATATTCCGTATTATATATTAAGGTCTGAAAGAAAAAAAATTATAAAAAGAAATTACTCAGACTAACACTTTAGAAATCATGACATTTTCATTCATAAATTTATATTTAAAAAAAAGTGCTTTTGATTTTAAATAGGCACCAGCTGACATCAGAATGTGCAGAAAATGTATTCACTTTGAGAGTCTTGAATCCCACGATGTATGCACAAGAAATACGAGCAGGAAATGTTTGAGAACATGTATTCAAATGGTTTTACAGAATTTATTCCATCAAAAGGCAAAATGTCATCTTTAAGAACCAAAATAAGTTTTGATTAAGTAACTTGTGACTTCAACAATTTTATATAAAAAAAAATCAGACACATTGATGAGGTTAATTCAGAAGCTCTTTGACAAAATATTTATTCACTTATTACAAAACCTCTTCCAAGTAAGTATATTATTATTATTATTATTATATTGCATTACATGAAATTTAGAAGAGTGCACAGAAGCTTCTATGGTCCAGTTCACTAAGGTTAGGACTTGAATCTGAAAAGAGATGCACACAGAAGACAATGATTACTGACAGACAAAAAAGGACATCAAACATGGCTCTGATCCATTTCACTGACTAAAGATGACTTGTGTTAGCAGACTCATACATGCACTGACCTCAGAGTTGTCAGTCTAGAGTCTGGATTCTGCACAAGATCAGACAAGTCCTTCACATCTGAGTCCTGTAGGTTATTTTTGCACAGATCCAGCTCTGTCAAATGAGCCGAGTTGGACTTCAGAGCTGAGGCCAGAGAAGAAACACCGATCTCTGACAATTTGCAGGATCTTAATCTAAATAAAGAATCAATGAAAGCAATTAAATCCATCGATTTCAGTTTCATTTGTTTGGGCAATCCTTTAAACAGACTTTTTACATTTTTGGACTTTTTTTCTAGTGCAATACATAAAGATAGTGCAAAAAAACAATATAAAATACAATCACATAGGGTGTTGGAATAGTATCTTCAAATTCATTCTATTCAGATGGCACGATTTATCTGGATAGTTTTTTTTTATTTGAACTATAAGCTGGAATGAAAACAAGTCAAAATGAAATGGGAGTAATGAGGCTATTTTTTTTAATGTAAGGAGTAAAAAGTACAGATAATTAAGTGAAAATGTAAGGAGTAAAAGTAAAAAGTCAGCTGAAGAATTATTACTCCAGTAAAATATAGATAACCAAAATTTCTATTTAAGATAAAGTATTCGTACTTCATTACTTGACACCTCTGTTCATTTTGCATCATTGGTTTTGACCTGAAAAAATATGACTTAGGCAAATATGATTTGCTAACGATATATGACAACACATTCAGTTTATCAATAAAACATCTATGTAAATTAACGTCATTGATGTTAATTTTGTACATAAATAAATTCAGCCTTTGATGAACCATGTGAGCTTTATAACAGGACCAGTTCCAAACAGTAAACTTACTTCAGAGTCTGCAGTCTACAGTGTGGACTCTGCAGAAACTCACACAGCTCCTTCACCCCTGAATCAAACAGGTAGTTATGATCCAGATCGAGTGCCTTTAAATGGGATGGATTGGCCTGAAGAGCTGAGACCAGAGAAGAACATCTCATCTGTGTTGAACTGCAGCCATTCAGCCTGAAGAGAGAATCAAATCATGTAGATTCATCCATTAATAATTCAGTCAAAGAGGGTCAAGTTTTCAATGGGACACTTGACAGTGACGTCTTCGTAAGATTCACCTCGAAATGAATGGAGTGATTGGGTTTTTGTGTTATTGTGGTTCACCATTATGTCAGATTTGTACAGACAACATCCAAATTTCAGCAAACAAACAACTATTCCTGTCAACAATGATGATGCTGTGTATAAGTCAAGTCTTCATGAACTAGCACAATAATATATAAACCTATTAGTTTGTCTTTAAGGATAAATATATTCTATTTATCTACTAAAACAGTGTTTTCCAACCTTGGGGTCGGGTCAACCATGTGGCATAAACCACACTATGAAACATGTAATCATTAGAACAGTACCAACAGTAAACTGACCTTAGAATCTGTAGTTTACAATCTGGACACTGCAGAAAAACACACAAATGCTCGACTCCTGAATCCTGCAGGTGATTATTACCCATGTCGAGCTCTGTCAGATGAAAAGGGTTGGACTTCAGAGCCGAGGCCAGAGAAGAACAGCTGATCTCTGTCAACCTGCACCATCTCAGTCTGAATAAAAGAATAATATAGATTAAAATCCATCCATTAATAATCATTGTGCTTAACCTATGTTTGGTAGTGATTTAATTTTAGGCTAATGTTGTGATTGTGGATCATCATAAAACATCATAAAAAATGTATCAGAGTAATAAAAATAGCATTAGCCAAATATGAGCCCTTTAACAGATACTGCGACATGAATGAGACTCATCTGAATGAAACATGTCAAATCTAATATCAGTGAATTTACCCCAGAGTCTTCACTCTACAGTCCGGACTCTGCAGAAAATCACACAACAGCTTCACTCCTGAGTCCTTCAGCTCATTGTTATCGTTCAGGTCCAACTGTGTCAGATGGAAAGGGTTTGTCTTCAGAGCTGAGGCCAGAGAAGAACAACTGATCTCCGACAAACCACACTCACTCAGTCTGAATAAAAAATAAACAATGTAGATGAAAATCGATTAATAATCCGGGCAGGTGTTTCAGGTTTTAAATACGCAACTCAATGAGATTTATCTAAAATGAGTAGCGTGGTTTTGTCATGGTGCTATTGTTCATTGTAAAAATATCATCCATCTATTCATTTCATTATTCATTCTTTAAAACTTTGTCTTGCTGTGTCTATTCATCAATTTGTCTAATTTAGATAAATAATGTAAAGGCACACAGATGTCTTTTCTTTTAGGTTTTAATGACATCAGGTGTTTTATTGTTCACATGTTTAGACATCCACAACAGAACGCAAGTTATAAATCCAATGATAATTATTTGTGTGACTCAGGGATTCCAGGGTGGAGTTTTTGTTGCTGTTTTTGTCCAGTGAGAATTAATTTCACTGAGCAAAACCATCACACAAAGTACTAAAAGTTCAACATCTGTAAACTGCAGCATCTGCAGTTTGTGTGGAATGACAAAGGCATCCGAAGTACACAGTGTAGCGGTACTAAGTGTCCATGAGCTTTTTTCCACTGTGTGAACTTTACCCTGGAATGTTACTTATCTTTTAGGAAGCCAGAAAATACGTAGTCAAAATATGATTTTGATTCAGCACAAACTACTCTCTGCTGACATACTTGCCACTGGCACAACAATGGGATGTTTTGGCCAGTGTAGCCCAGTTAGGAACAGATGACTGTTCTCATAAAATTTAGCAAGTTGCTGCAAATGTTAAACCCCAAAAACCATGGATGTGCTGATATCACTCCCACTGCTCTGGCTTCAAGGCCAGGCTGTTGTTTTAGTTGTCAATGAGATAAAACTTTTAGATCTGCTTTACAGTCATGGAAAAAATTTTAGACCATCAAAAGTCATCAAAAACTATAGTTATGCAATCAAGTAATACCTCCTGCAGGTATTATGTGTCTAAATCAGATAGAAAAGAAAATATGGAATGAATAAAAGCACTGTTTTTGTCAGTACAATGACATAGATATTGACGTAAGAGCTGAAGTGATTTTGGTTATTATCAAGAAAACATGTTAAATGGATAGATATCAGCTCTGAAATTAAACTCTTATGAGCTATTTTTGTTGTTATCATTATATTTGTCCAAACAAATGTACCTTTAGTTGTACCAGGCATTAAAATGAACAAGAAACTGAAGAAAACAAGGGTGGTCTAATCATTTCTTCCACGACTATAGATTTATGTTCAAACATATACAGATAAGAGATGAATTACTGCTATGAATAGAAAAAGATCTCAAATATCGGCTGACGGTTGACTGACCTCAGAGTCTCCAGTTTGCAGTTTGGACTCCCCAGTCCGACACACAGAAACTCTACTCCTGAATCTTCGACATCATTATTACTTAAATCGAGCTCTCTTAAATGGGAAGGGTTGGACTTTAGGGCTGAAGCCACGACTTCACAGTGAGTCTTTGAGAGTCCACACCTAGAAAGGCTGTAAATGCAGAGGATGGAATATCTGAGTCTAAACAAATCTGACTTCATGTTTGTGTAATACCAGTTCTATAACATTAAATTGTTAATGAAATGTCCAAACTACACAACACTACAGTAAATACTGTTCATATTAGTACCGTACGTACAGAGCCTTTTTGCAGTTCCTCACAGCTGGGATCAGCCTCCATCTTCCCTCATCTGATGTGTTGTACTTCTTCAAGTCTAACTCCTCCAGAACATCTTCTGACATCTGGAGCATGTAAGCCAGAGCTGAACACTGAATCTCAGAGAGTTTCTTTTCTGATCTATTCTCTAACTTAAGGAACTCCTGGATCTCCACATGGACCAAAGGATCGTTCATCTCCGTCAGACAGTGGAAGATGTTGATGCTTCTGTCAGGAGAGACGTCCTTAGTGTTCATCTCCCTCAGGTTGTTGGTGACCTCTGACTTATCAAAATCAACTGTTCGACCTAACAGACTCACTAAGATTCTCTGGTTGGACTCGAGAGAAAGACCGTGAAGGAAGCGAACAAACAGGTCCAGGTGGCCATTCCTACTTTCGAAAGACTTCTCCATAGCTAGGTTCAGGAATTCTACAAGGAACGCATTGTCAGTGTCATCATCTGATAATTCCTCTTCCTCTTCCCAAGGTCCTGGGATCATGCAAGCGTCTTCTTCAGTTCCTTGTAGGAAACTCTGCAGCACTCTTCCATTGTCGTTGTGGTGGCAGTGTAACATGTAGACTGCAGCCAGAAACTCCTGAATGCTCAAATGAACAAAGCAGTAGACCGTTTTACCAAAGATCACACCTTCTGTTTTGAAGATCTCTGTGCAAACTCCAGAGTACACCAAGGCCTCAGTGACATCCAGACCACATTGCTCCAGGTCTTCTTGGTAGAACATGATGTTTCCTTTCTGCAGATGTTCATATGCCAAACTCCCCAGTTTCAGTAGAATGTCTCTGTCAGCCTCCAGTAGCTCCTGTGGATCCATCACAAGACCTTTTTCATACTTGACCTTCTTCATCTTTATTTGAACCAGCAGAAACTGTAAGTACAGGTCTGTCAGAGTCTTGGGTAGTTCTCCTTTTTGTTGTGTAGTCAACATGTGCTCCAGAACTGTAGCGATAATCCAGCAGAAGACTGGGATTTGACACATAATATGGAGTGTCCTGGATGTCTTGACATGTGAGATGATTTTACCAGACAGCTCTTGATCGTTGTATCTCTTGCTGAAGTACTCCTCTTTCTGGACGTCAGTGGTGAAGCCTCTGACTTCTGTTACCCTGTCAACACACGAAGGGGGGATCTGATTGGCTGCTGCAGGTCGGGAAGTTATCCAGATGAGAGCTGAAGGAAGCAGATTCCCCTTGATGAGGTTTGTCAACAGCTCACCGACTGATGACATCTGTGTAACGTCAGAGACAAGTCGGCATCTCTGGAAATCTAGTGGAAATCTGCTTTCATCCAGACCATCAAAGACGAACATCAGTTTACAGACATTGATCTGTTCTGCTGTGATCTTCTGTAGCGTTGGATGGAAAACCTGGAGCAGTGTCAGCAGACTGTAACGCTCATCTTTGACCAGGTTCAACTCTCTGAACGAAAGCAGAATCACCAGACTGACATCCTGGTTTTGTAGGCCCTCTGTCCAGTCCAGAGTGAACTTCAACACAGAGAAGGTTTTTCCAACTCCAGCGACACCATTTGTCAGAACAACTCTGATGTGCTTCTGCTGGTCGGGCAAAGCTTTAAAGATATCTTGGCACCTGATTGGAGTCTCATGAACAGTCCTCTTGGATATTACCTCCAGCTGCCTCACCTCATGTTGAGTATTGACCTCTTCACTTTGTCCCTCTGTGATGTAGAGCTCAGTGTAGATCGTGTTTAGTGGAGTTCTGTTTCCTGCTTCATCAGTTCCTTCAGTCACGCATTCACATCTGCGCTTCAGGCTGGTTTTATGTTCATCTGAAATCCTCTGCAGATCATTGTCTGCTCACAGAGAGGACACACAAGACTTATTTATATAAATCCAGTCAGTCTTATGCTAGCCAAATCAAAAATAATAAGTCTGACAACAAATGAAGAAGATGAAGGACTGATGACATTTTTTCAGATAAATGTACAATCTTACTTTGCACATTTTTGATGATCATCCCAGTTATCATTCTTGATGTTTCTTCACACTGGGGACAGGAGGAGTGTCCTGATGAATCAGGCTGGTTCTGATATGATGTGATGCACCGTCTGCAGAACCAGTGTTCACAGCTGGTGCAGACTGGATCTCTCAGGACATTTTGACACAAAGAACAGGACCGTTGGAACGCAGGAACATGATTCTTCTTCCTTTCTCTGCGGACATGAATATTGTTTGTAATACATGACATTGGTGCTTCCTGACTAATGCTTGAAAAGACACATGCAGCTTTATATACATTTGTATTTGCTTTTAAAGCCTCATCAGTTTTGCTTTCAAATCAGATTTTACATGGACACATGAAAACTACACAGTATTCAACTGCTCAAATGATCTCCATTCAGCTCATTTAAAATGAACGTTCTGTTGTTTGTGGAATTTTAACATCTCTAGAATAGTAGAAAATAAAATAAAATACTTCATCCACTGATGATGAATTAGAAAAAAAAATCACACCAACCATCAGCCATACACTTGCAAAAGGAAATAATTGAGTTTAATACAGTAACAAAAACTATATAAAGTATAACATAATACAGTATATTATCTTACTGTGTGTCTGAAGATACAGGTTCATTACTGAACCACAGAGGAATGTCTTTAGAGC
>JAPTYQ010000014.1:26748854-26761255 GCA_029814465.1 Ostorhinchus cyanosoma
GCTTGATGGAGGTCTGCGCTCTCCGAGTGCTTTTCTAGTTCTATATGTCACCATTACATTATTAACACTGAACATGTGGATGCAGTTTGTGGCTGATGTTTCAGGTGGAGCAGGTTTTAACTGCTCAGGGGCACCAGATAAAGCTTTAACAGTCTGACAAGGACCAGGAAGAAGCTGAACTTAAAGAGCTACAATGAAATAGTTCTACATTTGTATGACATTTCTTTTCTTTTTTGGTTGATTTATCTCCCTATATTGGCATGTCCTTTTAATTCTGGAATTTCTTTTGCCTACTTGTGTTCGAAATAAAGTCTATCTAATCTTATAGAAGTGCAAATCTAGAGCTACATGGGAAGGGAAAGAAAAAGAGACCAAGTACTGACACACATCTGTTTTCAACAGAGGTGCTAGCTGATGTCCTTGTTCCTCTACAGGTCGTAAAGGTGGCGTGGCCAAAGGCAAAGGAGGCTCAATGCACATGTACGCACCCTGCTTCTATGGAGGAAATGGCATTGTGGGAGCACAGGTAGACAAATATATACACACAACTCAGATGCACAGAAATGAGCTGGATACCATGTTGCTTTGATACTTGTTTAGTACTATGTTTTTAAAAAACGAAGGGGTGAAAAGCTAAAAATGCTAGTTATTTGCTGTCATAACATAAAGTTACACACTGTTTCCCATTTAAGTAACAGCTTCAGAATTAACCAAAATTATTTGTGCATGTCTTATAACATAAAAGATCTCCAGCATTGTGGTTTGTGGGATAACCTTTTTTTGTGTAATCTCCATGTGATGATCTGAACTCATTTAACATCTTACTTATTTAATTTACTGGCATGTTACGCAAACACCCACGATTAACTGGACACTTAAATGCTAACAGGCCCTAATGATTATATAAACACTATAAATCATATTAAGTACACTCACTACCCTGGCAACATTAATGCAACAAACAACCCATAATTCACAATTCAATGCTCTCTTGAAGACTTTCAGCCTGTTTCAAATGAATACTAATGAAGTTGGACAATGTGCTTTTCACACTTTTGAGCTGTATATACTGTGTTTAGTCATATCCACAGCGCAATCTCTTATATTATTGTATTTAGCGAGATTATATTAAAAGACAGCCTCAAGATGTGGTACATGGATTTATTTTTTGGACTGCAGAAATGTTTTGAATTAAAGAGTTTAAAGATACTTTCATGACATTGTGGTAAATAGATTCATATTTTTGTTATGAAGCTGCTTTGAATATAAAAATATATAAACATTCACAAATTGCAGTTGAAGCCACAGTTACAATTGTTGAATTATGTTTTATCAGTAAAGGGTTGTTGTTTGCTGGTGTGCATGAATTTAAGTGAAATAAAATGCATCATTTTAAGTAATTGCTCTGTGTTGTTCAGGTTCCTTTGGGTGCAGGCATCGCTCTGGCCTGTCAGTACCAGGGCAACAATCAGCTGTGTGTCTCATTGTACGGGGATGGAGCAGCCAATCAGGTGAGACCATGCTCACTTGTAACAGGGATACAGTATTCTGGTAGTATTTAAAGACTTTAAGATATGCTTTTTCAACAACAAAAGTGTCTTTAAGGTTAATTTTATTTTGTGACCTGAGAAAAATTATGGATTCAATAAAATTACGTCTAACAGCTGACTTTCATTCATTGTTTAAACAATCCCCTGTTCACTTCCGTCCAATCAGGGCCAGCTGTTTGAGGCGTACAACATGGCCGCCCTGTGGAAGCTGCCGTGCATTTTCATCTGTGAGAACAACAAGTACGGCATGGGGACGTCTGTGGAGAGAGCAGCAGCCAGCACCGACTACTACAAAAGAGGAGACTATATACCAGGACTGAGAGTGAGACACAAACTGATATGGTGTACATGAGGGTTTGTGCTAGTTGATAATTACATGCAAAAGTAACTCCAACAGATGTACCAATTATATTTAAGGAAATTATCAGTTATACTGTGAGAAGGTTTGATATCGTTTAAATGCTCACTGTCACTTTGATTAGTGAAAGCATGATAAATCGAGGAACTAGAGATTTCTGTCTGCATAAACTGACTCGGGTGTAGATGCCGGTAAAGGCAAGAGCGGTCTCCTAAACCCTCTTGGAGTCCCTGTTTATGTCTGTCATGGTCAGACTTTAAACTGAGGTCTTGGGTATTGGCTGCAGCGTGTCTTTGTTGGCTGTACGCTGCAGCTGGCCTGTACAGACCTAGACTATAACAGGAGGAGGCTCATGTCCATCCTGGCAGTTGCAGGTGTGAGCATGCATACAGCTGTTTGATGCTCATGTATGATACTGCACACAAATGATTTATGCTGAGCTGAAGGGGTTTAGGACAGATGCATCCTCATTTACTGTATCTCAACTATGATGCTGATTTCATCATATTTTTGTGCAGGTGGATGGAATGGATGTCTTGTGTGTCCGAGAGGCTACCAAGTTTGCTGCAGACCACTGCAGATCAGGAAAGGTGAGCTGAGTTTCTGTCTACTGCAGTGGTTTTTAATCATCTATAAAATGCTAAAAGTTTGATAATGACTTCAGTGTGGTTATAGGTCTATGCTTGGTCTTTATAGCTGTATCCCACCTCTGTGTAAAAGTATATTGGATTTAAACCTCTCTAAAAAAAAGAGAGATCTTCTAGATCTTCTATGTTGGGGGGGGGGGGGTTATTTTTGAAAAATCTCCCAAAAACTATAGGTTGGGCAAAGAAATTCATTCCAAAACCTAAAGAATCTGAAGCAAAAATAAGGGTCTGTTTGAACGTATGAAGGCAACAAGAATGTAATGGCAAACAAAAAGGTTTTGACCTTGGCAGTGGTGCCCTTCCCAGAATCTTCATTCTCTGTTTTATAATCTATTAAAACCTCCCTTTTTGGCATGTTTAACATGTTTTTTTACAACCTCTGAATACCTGCGAAAACATTACCCTTCTTATCTGTGTTTTTTGACATTTGATTACTCATAGTATCCTGTATAACCCTGTTGTGTCAGCACTTTCTGTGTGGAAACTCCCAGCTCTCCTGCTGCCTAGCCTGCAGCACTGGGCACACATATTACCGTGTGTGTGTTTCATTACTCTGCCTAAACTCTCAACACACATACATATTCCGGACTACAGGATCACTGCTACACACGCATAGCTATAGAGAGAATACACAGCTCTTAATAGGTGCCATGTTTTCCTTAGCATATACATTGTGTGTTGATTAACATAATATATTAGTATACGCACACACACAAGATGAAGAAGTAGATCGTCACTGAAAAATAGTCTGACGTTTAAGTGTTTTTTTTCTGTTAAAATGGATGATGGAGGATGATTTAGTTGACATTCTTTATTCATTGTCCCAGCAGTACTCAAAGTAAAATTCCATAAGTACCAGTATAATATTTTATATCTACCAAGTGTGTAGGAGGACTTAGACTGTGTGCTGTAAATGTGCTGCTATGATATGATGTAAGTTTTAAGTCTGTCAGGTTGTATAAACTGCCAACCAGACAAGCCAAGAGAACAATGAAAACACTCACCACAACGAAAAGGGACAATAGAAAGTTTGTACCCAAATCATCTCCCCTCTTCCTACTCCCTGGAAGAATGCAACCCTTTCAACACAGTCAGTTTTAAAGTAACAGCATTTCTTTATTGTATTCTTTACTTTGGAGGTAAGCCTTGTAAAACAAAGCCTAAAAACATAAAGTTAGTAAAGACCCTGAATATTTCCTACAAATAAAATAAATGACAAAAATCTAACTTAAACTCCTATTTCAAAAAACAGGAGAAAAGCTGCAAACAAAGGCCTCTTCCGGATACGTTAATGCTACTTGCACCTTGACAATGTTGCTTACAGTACTCTGCACAGGCCTGACATACATTTTATATTAGTAAGACACAGGGTCATCTGTCTGTTGCCATGGCAATGCAACGTGATGCTTAAAGCAACATACATATGCTACACATCTACGCAACCAGAAGAATGTCAGCTAAAAGAACAGAATTCAGCAAGCACTCAAATGGGCAAATATAAAACATGCTAACGGTCTGAATCTAGCCTATGCCATGAATAATTTTGCAAAACAAAAGACCAATGCAAAAAGCTTTGCACTGGTAATTCGAAGCAGATGTCATTACAGTTAAGATTCACTCAACTAGCCAAAGACATACAAAAATAATGGTTGCATTATGAAGCCATGATTACAACTTTTGTCTTACCTTTACTGCTTTTTGATCATAGCTTGTATGAGGGAAGCTTCTGCTATTGCCTAATCCATTATTTTGCATTACATTGAACTGATTCCAAGTAGAAATAAACGGCCCAGGGTTGAACAGGTTAATGGGTTGGCTGTAAGTCGCTTAAAATCTATGTTCAACACTGAATTTTACATTCAAGGGTCAGTGTCATTTTGAAAATGTAAAGATGATGATGCAAAATATATTTGGTTACAGGGTCCCATTGTGATGGAACTGCAGACTTACCGTTACCATGGACACAGCATGAGTGACCCAGGCGTCAGGTGAGAAGCCTCATAAACAACGTCATGTAACAAACTGACTCTGTTTTTCAGTTTTCCAAGCCGAGTAAATGGTAAAACCAACCCAATATGATCAAATTTAAATCTGATGAAAACAAGTCATGAACCACATTTCTCCTTCAGTAGAACAGACAAGTGAGGAGGCATCAAATCAGAGATGCTTCATAAACTTAAACGCTGTTGTAACTCCCTGTAGCTATCGCACTCGGGAGGAAATCCAGGAGGTGCGCAGTAAGAGTGACCCCATCTCCATGCTGAAAGAGCGCATGCTCAGCCACAATATGGCGTCTGTAGAGGAGTTTAAGGTGAGTGAACGCTTCAAGAGTTAAAGCAAAGAGCAGATTATGGTTGACTTAAGCACCTATGTCATGAAACTGCAGCTGATTTTGTTCCAAACTTACAAGTGATTAAATTTTCTTAAAAAGTTTTGTCACATCAGTCAAATTTTATTATTCACCATATTTTATTTTGCAAGCTAATACCTTTAACCCTTTCCCATTAACCATAGGTTTCTCAATCCAAACAGTAATACAATTTCTCTTATTTTTTTCTGTCTTGTTTTCTTTTATACAGCCTTTTTATTTCTATTTCACTTAAAGCTACTACTCTTGATGATTTTTTTTACAGTCACCTGGCAAAAATTTCAGACATACCTTTAGGAATATTGTGACTGAAGTGCTGTGAGAGGACGTGAGATTAATGCAT
The DNA here is from genome assembly GCA_029814465.1 of Ostorhinchus cyanosoma. Classification (NCBI taxonomy): domain Eukaryota; kingdom Metazoa; phylum Chordata; class Actinopteri; order Kurtiformes; family Apogonidae; genus Ostorhinchus; species Ostorhinchus cyanosoma. Next base: position 26,754,121 of record JAPTYQ010000014.1, read on the forward strand.
CTTCTCTTTCCCTGTAAAAAACCTACTCATTGACACAGATTTCAGCTAATTATAGACATAAGTGTAATGGTAATTACCAATCACTGATCAAATTAGTCAGACACGACCTGGATGTGACTCCACTGCTTTACTCTGTCTAAATATAGAAGCTCGGAGAAATGGCTTCACTTTTCCATAACATAAAACTGTGTCAGGTTAATCTGTATTTATATTTAGACTTTTTATTTGGACCAAGAGGAGGGAGGTGCAGAAGGAATCTATTTTCAGAATCTGACATCTTTTTCTACTGTGATTTAAGCTCTTGCAACATTAACAAAAAACTCATTTTCAGTTAATAGTGTTAACGTCAGTGCAAAATTGATGTCTGAATAATGATTGTGGTAACAGTTCAGCGCAAGAATTGGAGGACAGACTTTTACGCTCTGTTTTTGGTTTATATTTTATAGTAGTCAGCATAAGGTCATTGTCCAGTACAAGCAGACACTCATATTTGAATCGAGCTTGATACGATCCTTTTAATTAGCCTCAGAAAGGGCTGATTTTTGCTGGTCTTGCTGTGGAATAATTTCTAGAAGAATTTCTACTCAGGGTCTTTTCTCTCCTGTCAGGAAATGGATGTGGAAATCCGTAAGGAGGTGGAGGAGGCAGCTCAGTTTGCAACTTCTGATCCGGAGCCGCCGCTGGACGATTTGTGCAACCACATCTTCTACAACAACCCGCCACTTGAAGTCCGCGGAACGCACCCGTGGGCCAAACTCAAGTCTCTTAGCTAGACTTTTGCAACATACGTATATACACAGACCCTTGAACGTCTGCTTAGTACAAACCAAGACCCCATGTCACTCCAGACCTCTGCTGCATTCCGCACCTTCACAGGACTCAGCCGGGACCTGAAACCTGCCAGTGTTATTTATTTATCCAGTTTGTCCATAGAATTATTTAAGAGTTAAGTGGATGTTTGTTCTGCCTATGTGAGGATATCAGGTGTTTAAAATATCTGAGAAGATGATGTGTATTTAACAGAGATGGCTTTACTTCTGAAGGGCTGCCCACTATACGCACAAAATGTTATTTTTCAGGGTTTCTTTTTATTATGAGGCCAAGTTTTTAACAAATTTTTAATGTAAGAAGAAGAATTCGGAGTTTCAATTACCTCTCCATCCAAAAAGTCATCGGCAGCTTTTTCAATCCTTTTATTTATAAAGCAATCACTGGTCGAGCCTCTTGCTGAGGCGTTTTAAAGATGCCAACAAAGATTTTGATTTGTTAAATGGAAATGCACTATCGGGAAAAATTCGACCCATGGTATGAGCTAAGTGTGTGTTTATTGAAATGTGAGCGATTTCTAACAGGAGGGAAGAAGAAACCGATCATGTTTTTAAATATTAAGAAGCAGCTTTTAAACATTCTCTTTGATTTGAGTTAATGGATGAAAAAGCGTGAAAGGAAACCGCTTAGGATTTCAGCTCTTTACACTGTTACTGCTACTGATAAAATGCACTTATTGTATTATTCCGCTCCTCTTTACATGCACCTCTGTAAATGTTTACTGTTAGAAATCCTGTACAGTTACAAATATGAAGCTTTATCTGACTGTTTGTGTATATGTTAAATTGTAAAAGACTGTAAAATAAATAAATACACAAATGAGGAAGAAGATATTACTCTTTGGACTGTTTTTCCTAATCAATAGCTGAATTGTTTGGTTTTGGGGTTTTTTTTTTAACTCTTTTTAAGATCTGACTAGAGACTTAAGCCTCTAGAACTCATGATATTACAATCAAAATGTGAAGAACTTACAAAATAATCATGACATTGTTCTCTTATCTACCACTCGGTGTCACTACTACACTGTTAGTTTAACACCCCCAGTCAATACAATTTATGATCAGTGGGTTTACATAAACGAAAAAACACTGCTATTCCAAATTACAATCTAAACATTTAATTTAAGTCACTCTGTTCATTACAAACAGGCAGAAGTTTCTCATCGTTCACCCATATTTCACTTAGTGGTAAGTTTTGAAAACTGGAACTTTTTAATGAAAGACAAAAAACAGACTTTAAATATGAAAAAGTAAGCATAGAAAATGTAATGCCAAAATATAGTGTGTACATATAATGTGAAACAAAACGTATAGCATTTACAGACTATGTATTAAATACTTGAAAGTTATATTTACAAAATCCAAATTAATGAAGAATAAATGGCATTTCTGGTTTGTTATTGATATTTTACAAGCATAGTTATGTGTTTTATACAGGACATTTTCCAAACAGATATGTAAGCTATGGACATTTTCTCTATAACCTTCAAGGACGTAAAGGGCAAACCAAAAGTATCCACTGGACTAAAACATTTAATAAGTTATGAACCACTAATCCTAGAAATGCTTGTAAATAATTCAAGTAAAATGCAGTTTCTAAAGTTCTCAGCTGCATCAGCAATGACTCAGTTGGATGTTTAGAGGCGCTATAGTGAACATGGAAATGCTGCAGCATTGGTTCACAAGCAAAGTCCATGTTGTTTGATAAAGCACTGGTTGTAGATGCTTGTTTTTATGTTCAATTATGATAGCCTATATATACCTTTAAGTTTAATATACCTTAAAGTTTATTCAGTTTTCTCTGTTTTTATATAATAAGCTTCAAATTTACTCTGAGCTTCACTGTACATCCAGGTGATCAGTAAGTTAAGTATGGGAAAACACCTGATTTATTTTATTTTATTTTATTTTATGCAAACTAAAGAGGATGATGTGATGGCACTAGTCTACAAATAAAATGCCTCCAGAATAAAAGTAGCCAAACTTTACCAAGTTCGAGTCACTATTAAAGACAAATTAAGTAAAAATGCTGGTAGACTGTAATTTCTAAAATACAGTCTTGGGTCAATATGTGAAATTCTAAGAATGAATTAGAGAATGTGTTTTACTTGAAAGGAATGTGTGTCTCAGCATTACGAGATCTACTTAATCCATTTTACCCACCTTATCCTTGCATTCACATATATTGTGCATAGTTGTTGTTCTTATTTTTTTATATGTTATGTTTTATTGTCTTCTTTTTACTTTATTTTCTTAGATTTCTTTGGTTGTATAAAAGTGTTGCATAATCATACTACTCATAAATACTACTCATATTTAATTGGATCTGTACCTTCTGATACATTCACTTTTCACGTTTGTACTTGTGGAAGATTTATAAATCTATTGTATAAATATATATAAACTAATATATATGTGTAATAACACTATAATAGACATTGAAAACATGAGCTAACCAGCACTTTTATTTCTCAATTCATCTAATTAACATTTAGCACATTTAATCTCTGAAGCAGATACTGTAGACAAAAACAATTTGGAAGTCGCCACAAAAATATACTTAGATTTTTAACTATTAAACTGAATGTTTCTAACCATTAAACATGTGTTAAAGTTGAATGAGTATTACTTTCTGGACACGCCCACTCCTGACGTGACGCAGCGTGACGTAGGAGTCTGACGGACAGGTAAGCCGACACCGGCCGCCATATTGGGAAACAACGGAAGTGAGTGAGAGAGAGAGAGAGAGAGAGAGAGAGAGAGAGAGAAAGAAATAGAGAGAAACAGATCGAGAGATAAGTGTGTGTCTGTGTGTGTAGTGAATGTGTGTGTGCGAGTAATGAGTGTGTGTTGAGCCAATCAGTTTCCGAAAAAGGGCGTCCGCGCTGTTTTCTCTCATGTTGGTCTCTCCAGAGGAAGGGGCGGTCTCAGCACCACAGCAGATCCGGAATTAGGCAGCGTTCACTCGGCTTGACTCCGCTCGGTCGGTCGGTGGGACGGTCGGTTGGTAGGCTGGTGGTGGGCTGCGCGGCGGTTCGGCACGGAAACAGGACTGACTTCAAACACTGAGAAAGGGGGGAAGATAACGAGAAAGAAGGGGGTTAAATAAGCAGCAGAAGTTAACGTGTCGCCCGAAGGAGGGAGGGACGACAAACAGAAAAGAGGAATTTAAAAGAAGAAGAAGGAGGAAAAGTAGAGGGAGAAGGAAAAGATGCCTCTGGCTCAGTTAGCAGATCCCTGGCAGAAGATGCCGCTGGGGGGGACAGCCGGAGAGGTGAGACCCCCACCGACACACCGACATTCCAGATTCACCTCTGTCCTACTCAACGGCAGGGGTTCAGGTTTTGTTATCATATTGGCTCACATTTAGTACCCACTCCACTACTTTTCTTCTGTATTTCCATTATCCGCCACAGCACTTTATACTGCACACTTTTACTCGACCGCAGGAGTTTCTCAATTTAACTGATTAATCGCTTCGTTGACGTACAAACAATATGGCAACTGCCTTTAACAAACAATTATATGGACTTCTGTGGTTCATTTGGTTTAGTTTAGGAGTTATTGGACTAACTTACCCACTTGACGACTTTGCTTTGTATATTTGGAAATACTTTTGGCACTTTTCACTCCTTATCAATTATGTTTAACTTTATACATTTATCTGACAGAGCAAGTTGTCTGCTTTATCCAAACAGCATATGGTAACTATTTTATAGTTTATTGATATTTGGTGTTTTTCAGTATTTGAACAAAAGTGGAATTCCATTTAACTTTTAGCACGTATCTGACCTGTAATGCAGCACATGTGGGTTTCAGTTTTGGTCAACTTCTGAAAACATAATGGATTAACTCAAGTGTTCAACTTTGCACCATCCAACCAGATTTAGGTTGTAGTTCAGGCAAAATAGTAATTTGGAAGACGTTGCTTTGTATTCACAGATATGTTTGGTATTTTCCTCTATTTTACTAACAGTATACTTCCATTTATTCCTCTTTACAAGTTAATTGTTTCAATTGAATCAACTGATCTTTTTGTTTTTTGGTGTGAGCAATATGGCAGCTTTCCTAAAATACATATACTGACTTAGCGTTGACATTTTGTTCGGACAGTCCACTTTTGGACAATTGTTTGGGCCAATGTGAAGAATTTGCTTTCCATGTTTGGAAGTGGCCAAATTTCATCGACATACAAACTGTAGTCGTGTGGTAATTGCTTAAAGCAACTGGTACAACTAAGTTGCCAATATTTCCATCATCCACTCAATTCTGGACTCTAAAACAATCTGAACACTTTTCAGTAACTGAATAAAACAACAAATTATTTTCTCATACACTTTTTGCCATGTTTCTCTATTTCAACAGTGCTAGACCTGCAGTTTACTGTCTACATATATCTGTACAAACAGTAAACGACACCTGCATTAAACCATGATTCATCAACTAAAGTCACACCTTTTGCTTGTCTTGCTGATTTTTGATGATCAGTTAGACATAATAAGAGGTTTAAAGGTCTTGTATTCTGGGAAATAGTTTTATTTTTCACCAAATTGTCAGTGGTTATGAATGACCATTGTGTGTATATATAGCACAAATTAGATTCTCTGAGAAAATGAATAATCTGCATGTAAATCTTCCAAGTGGATTTCCATTTTCCATTCATATATTTATCTGTCAGCTAAGGTTAATCTGTTCATCGATATCGAATAACATACATCCACATCAAATTTCTCAGTTCAGTCTCAGTTTTCTGTATTCTTAGTAGTAGTGTTTGTTATTTTTCCTTGGCTTTATCTGACTGCTTTAGCTATTCTTCAGTGCAGCTGCAGTGATTCACTGATTAGTCAATGGACAAAAATGTCTGATTTTAAAAGATGGTTTATTTTTTCCAGTAAAACATTTGCCCTTCGTCTGTCCTTGGTGAGTGTCCGCTCCTTCTCTTGTACCACATTATCAGTTAATCAGCTAATTATTTAAGTTATTAGTCATTTTGTCTATAAAATGTATATTGCAAGACATCTGAAAACCCAGAGATGTTCAGGTTATTATTTTGCTAGTTTTGATACATTAAATTGGGTCGTCAGCACACTGTAGGAGTCGCAACCTATATAGTTGGAATTCGCTACTGATTTTTCATATGAATGTAACATAAATACAGAAGTGAATGTATATAGGGTCAAAAATTTAAAACCATTTTTTCTAGGCATGCAGTTCAGAGTAACTGCACTATAACCCGGATCATTTTTCACCTTTATTTAATCTGTGTGAACTTGATCTTCCCAAACATCTACTGAGCACAGACTAAATGCTATCCTACAGAGCACATTCAGGAAAGGGTATTTGTTTATGAATACCACAACAGTGTAGTGAAAGAATCATAAGATGTCTTGCACATTTATCTCCATTGTTTTAAGTCTGATGCTTATTATGCACAAGAAGTCAAAATCCACACATCCCAGAAGTCAGCTTTTGGGGTTTCAATAGGATTTTAGTGCAGGGAAATCTGTGTTTGTGGTTTTAAATGGTTTGTTCTGATTTGTTTCATGTTTAATTTAAGTTGCAGCATTGTTTTACTCTAGATTTTACTAAATAGACTGAAAAATAGAAACTCGTCCTGTGTGTCGGTTTGTATTTTCTTCCTACAAGTTTTTCAATCTTGATAACAAGCAGGAGGCGGTGCTGCTGCCACTATACGATTCAGGAAGAGCTTACGTCTTTGTGTTGTATCCACTTCCTGTATGAGGTGTCACAAGGTCTGTGTGAATTGGCTGCTTTTGTGTGTGTCACTCTGTAGACATACAGTTAATAAAACCCGATTTATGATAGGCTCAGAAAGCACTGAGTCACAGGCAGCTTCTCTAGTTCTGTCATGCCTTGACAAGCTCATACCTGCTTCTAGCTTTCCCTCATGTCTTTTTTTAGTGTTTGTGTGTTGATGCCCTGCTCAATGAGACTGACTTTTGACCTCCTTCTTTTACACTGTGCTCTTATCGGTCTGTCTAATAACATGAAGCTGTCATTCCTGCCTTTTTTTAGGCCAGCATAGAACAGAAAAAAAAACACTCATGCACACAAAAGGTTGAGTGGTGAACTTAAGGAGTGATTCCGCGACATTTTTGCCCTGAAGACAAGATCATTCAAAATACAAAGAGTAAAAAAGGCCTGCACTCATCTGGAGAAAAGTGGAAACAAAGTGTAGACAAATACGACTGCAGCTATTGAGGCTCAGATGTTTGAACCCTGTAGACATCAGACTTCACAAAAAAAAAAAAAAAAAAAAAAAAAAAAAAAAAAAAAATATAAAAATA
>JAPTYQ010000014.1:26761355-26774625 GCA_029814465.1 Ostorhinchus cyanosoma
AAAAAAAAAAAAAAAAAAAAAAAAAAAAAAAAAAAAATATATATATATATATATATATCAATATTTCAAAAAGATGTCTGTTTCATTTAGTTATGTTGCTTTTCACAAGATTGCAAGTTTGGCACTTAAAGTGTTAACATTAAACAAGTGCATTAAAAAGCCTAAGGCTGTCACTTTGTTAGATCAGTGATTTCTAAACTATTTCAGCTCAAGACCAAAAATATCCATTTCATGTCACCTCATAACACCACAAACTGCCCTCAAAACAACACTGAACTGAATGAATTTTTGTCGTTACATCTTTTTTTTGTCTATTTTACCTTGGTAGATTTTTTTTTACAGCTTTTTTTTAATGTCATTTCATCCTTTATGGTGTTTTTACCCTGTTACATCTTTTTACAACATATTCCCAAAGCATATCTTTACCAAGATCCAATAATACTTTTCAGCTTTGGGATAGCTGTGCCAATTCTTTGGGTAAAAAAAATCAAACTTTTGCATGTTAAAGCATTTAAAATGTGAGGTTTTTGATGTTTTTTTTCTGTACTTACAGTGAATTAAATTGAGAAAAATGTTGGGTTGTGCAAAAAAAAGGTGTTTTTTTTCCGTTTTCAATATTTTCAGACTAAATGATAGATGGATTAATGGAGAAAATTACCTGCAGATGAAACAATACTGAAAATAAGGATTAGTTGCAGCTGTAATTCAGAGGAAAGTAGCTTTTGTCTTCCACATCGCTGCCCTCTGTCACCTGTTGTCTAGCTTTCATTCTCTGTTTCCCCATAATCCATCACTACCTCATTTCCTCTCTGCTGTCACAGTTTCACCCCACTGTGCAGGTTTCTGGATCTGCACTTAGCGCCAAAGTAAATCATCACCATAATCACTTTTTTTTGTGGTTATTATTGTTTTTGTTAGGCCGTAGTATCAGTGCTATCAGTGTCTGAATCACAGCTGTTGTTCCAGCAGGGAAGCAGACAGGCTGCTAATCTGCCTTACGTAATGCTAATTCATATCGGTTGGTTTTTTTTTGCTTTTGGCTCAACTTATGATGTAGAAGCGGTCACAGCATGGTGGCCCTGCTGATAAGTCTCACACTGCCATCATCTTTTTAGATCAATGATGGACTCAAAAATTTGTGGCTTATGCCGAGAGCAGACAATGATCGGGTTTACATTTGCAAGTAAGACGCCCACTTGTTGAGCTGCTAGTTTCACCTCTGACTGCTCAGTAGCATAAAAAAACAGGACTACAGGCAGCGAAGTTAATGAAGTCTCACATAAAAAAAAATATGAATGCAGTTAAACATCACTAAAAAGAGCTAGAGTTCAAAATGTTTTTTTTTTTGTTTGAGATTGTCAATCACAGGGTTTTGACACCCCTGCTCTACAGTGTTCTCCTCTCAGTCCGAATCAGAAAAACTTAATATAAATCTGCATGACCTGACGCTGTGTGTGGAAAAGAGAAGATGTTTTTCCAAGCTTGCATATTGTGATATGTGGACAAGCTGATGAATCACATCTTTAAATCTGATCAGAAATTGGTAATTAGTTGTTAATCATGTATTTAACCCTACTACCTTTCTGAAAACAACTGATGAGCTAAAGTTTGAATCTTTCACAGATGGTAAAAGTGGGTAGAAGTTTTGTTTTTAAGACCAATTAAATTACATTATGTTGACAGATAATTATGAAATATTTTCTCATGATTCCAAAAAACCTACTATGCAATGAAGGTTTAAATAGAGTTTTCAAGTATCAGTACTATGGGTTATAAATTAGTCAACTTTTTATTTATTTCCAAATGTTAATGCAAATATAGGTCATCTTCTTTCCTTTCATGCTTCATTTTTAATGCATTTGAGTGTAACTATTGTTTAATTTTATTTTCAGTCGTGCACGCCTGCATAATGTTAAGACTGATTTCACTCTAAATGGACAATAATGCACAGAAAACACTTTCCACATCTGTGCACATCAAACATGGTGAATATTACAAGATGGTAATGATATAGGCAACAATAAAGACAAGAGTCATTATGTCTCAGGTTCTATGGCTAACATCGCATTAGATTGAATCTAATTATTTTTTGTTTTTTGTTTTTAGAATAGTTCAATTGTCTTCACATTATATTAACATGTTGTGAGGTTCAGTTTGCAGTTTGTCAGTGGAAAGGTCCCTGAAACACCTACTCTTTGCTTTTATAGTTTGAGTACATTTCATAGCCTGTACATAGAAGGTTAAGCAGTATCCTTTTAACCTTTTTATAACAATTATTATTTTTTACAAGTTTCTGTACTTCTCTGTGTATGCCTGTCTGTCTGTGTAGCTTTTAAAAGGTGGTCTATAATTGTAAGACAGGCATAAGACGATATCCATTTAACATAATATTTAAAGAAAATATGGAAATCACTGGCAAAATCTTATTTCCTATGCCTCACTTTTATTTGTCTTAAGTAGTGGTGCCTTAACTCTTTATTGAATTTTTGACATTTTCTACTATTCCTTTCACTTTTTTGATGTAAAAGCCCTGCTCTGATCAAATACCATAACATTTGTATGAAGTATGTTCCTTCACTGTAGTCTTGAACCCTTACGGTACAGTTGGATATTGTCCATAATGTGGTAAGGATTTCTGTGATTAAGTGACTATGCCTTTTGTGTGGCTTTTTTCACAGCTGAGATGGTAAAAGTGAGGGTTATGATTTGACTTTTTCGACTTTTTTTGTTTAAACTAGGGTTGCCTTTTCTTACTTCAAGAATCCTGTCACCCAGTACAGTAATGAGGCTTGGTGATGTCCTGTCACTTTTTTCAGACAACTGTAGGCTAGAGCTCCGAAAAGATGAGGCCCGAAGCCTCACAAATATCATAAATACAGTGATTTTTTTTCTTTTCTTTTTTTTGGCTAATTAGTTCCACTGGTTTCACAACATCTTGATCCTTTTCACAGTTTCAGAAGCAAACACATATGAAATGTCTTTGAAAACTGGCAGAAATGGCATAATATTCACTGCTGTATATGATATAAAGCTTGTATTTAGGCCTGTGACAATTATTACATAATCATCTGATAGTGATTAATTGAGCAGAATGTGATCATTTTGCCTGATAATTCTAATGGTTTATTTATCAGCTATAAAAAAAAATACAGCAGGACGAAACCAGCAGACATACCATATTTCCTCACATACATCATTTGAGCTTCAACAGCATTCGTTTCATGATGTCATCTCACTGCAGTTTCTTCTCTCATGGCAGCTGAGTGGAGGATCTGGCACCACTGTTTATGTTGAGATCCCTTACTTGAATCTTCAACACACTCTAAAGATCTATTAAACATGTTGATTTATTGTTCTTGACAATCCTGTTTGTGTTGCATTTTATTTTGAGTATATTCATAAAATTTTGGAGAATTTTAAGCAAAGTTTTGAAATAAGACAAGGAAGAGAATGCATGCTATATTTGGGGTTACTTTTGTGTGGAATAAAGATTTGTTTTTCTGGTACATATAATGAATCAAGATAATAGACTTAAGTCAATGATAATCTAATTGATTGTATTTGTTGTGGTGCATTATTTTGTAAAGTACTTTACAGAAATGGGTAATTATTTTGTATTAATCAGCTATAATTTCATGGTTGTCACAGTCCTACATGCACTGTTTGTGTCTGCACCGTTTCCAGTTACAGATTTGCGGAGGTGAACATGCTACAACCTGAAGGACTAATTACTTTGTCACTGCTGTGCATTAATACGTTAGGTGTGTGTGTTGTTAACGCAAGTTTTTTTTGTGTGTGTGTTTGTAGTTACAGGATGCACATCACGACGCTGAGGACTCAGTGGGCGAGGACGACTCCATGCCTGTAAGTCGACATCTTTTTCCTGCTTTTCTGTTGACATCAAACAGAGACGAGCCTCCAGACTGTGTTTGGAGCTTTCTACTGGTCTTGCCTGACATGTAGTCATAAACAGAACGAGTGCTATGTTTGTACAGACAACAGCTGTGTGTATTTCTCAGAGACTTATGAGTTCAAAGTAATAGCAGCTTTTTTGGTAATTTGTGTGTTGATGCATGTTTTTCCTTTTTAATTCTTTATTTATTAATGTCACTAAAGAAATGTGTGTTAGCAAACAAATCGGCTTAGTTTGTTATTTATCATTTCTTTTAGTTGTTAATTTGTACCTTAAAACATAGAACATGGCACTGACAAGAACAGCAAAACAGCATTTCTGCAATGCAAAATGAAAAGGATACATTGCTTCCCACACTGCATGTGTTAAAATTCATATTTAATTAGTTACCATCAGAACAAATGGGACATGACTCAGAAGGTTGAAGTTATTTGGCCTGGAATGCTCCCTTCTAAGATTTTGCATTCTATCTAAATTATCTGGATAAAAATGTATGATTGAATAATTAACTACATTTAAGTAACTGTGTAGTTAATTGGTCAGTGTATTGGAGCAAAATGTGAGTATTCTGCTTTCTAAAAGATGTTCAGTCTTAAATGTTCGGTGTTCAGGGTTTGCACAGATTTAAAACATTCACTGTTTGAGCAAACAGTGAATCGCCTACACCTGCAGGATAATTAGTGGTATGAAAATGAACCACAGTATGAAAGTCATGACTCATCTTAGTGCAAAATCCTCCCTCAGATCAACTGACTGCATGATTTATTTGTAGTTCGATTCATTTTGGGAGTTAATGTAACATTAGGTGCAAGGTAGGATCCATGTTTGTTCAACCTACATTTTCTTCTCCTCATCCTCCTCCTTCGTATTCCTCTTCTTGGTTTTCCACCTCTTCTTCTACTACTACTGCTCGATTTCATTTTCTTCTTGGCACTTTTCCTGTTTCACAAATTTCAGCACTCTTAACTGCAACTTAGTTTGTTACTGTACCTATAAAGACTGCTGCATCATTTAAACGAAAACCTCAATAAAACTGCTGTGTGTTAGGAAGCCCTACCAACAGTGTAAAGTACCCACAAAAAATTCTTTTGAACAATTAAGCTGAAAAACAGAGCCTTTAAGGAGACAAAAGTAGAAGCAGGTGATAAAACATGACATGTCAGCAGGAAGAGTAGGATCCTTAACATGTGCAGAAACATGCAGCAAGCATTTTATCATCACGTAAGTAAAATATTTAAATGTCAGGTGTGCTGTTATTTCTGTAAGTTAAGCCAACTTCAGACCAAAGACTTTAGATGAGATGAGATGAGATGAGATGAAAGAGTCCAACTAATGCAAAGTGCTGGTTTCCAGTGTTCTGAAAACCTATCTGGATTATATTATATTTTTTTCATAGTAGTGACTGTCTTTATATTTATTTTTCTTAGCTGTGTATAAATTGTATGGCTTTAAAATATGAATGATTTTAGTGATAGTGAGTTACTTACTACAGCTGCATTTCTGGAATTGATGAAACACCTCTGTTCCCAGAGCACTTACATTCACTAAGATGAGCTTCAGCTTTGCCACACATTGTCACAGTTTTTACTGAACAAAAATGACTAGGTTGATCAATGATCTTTATGTTGTTGAGGAGTCCCAACATGCACGTTGCAACACACTCTCTAACTACTTGTGGGACACAGGACATTTCTTCAAAATATTATTCAGTCATTTGTGCATCAATAGGCAAGCCCACATGTTATGTAGTTTTCTATTTTTGAATGTTCAATGTTTGTTTAGGGCAAACACTGTAATTTTTCAGAGTGTTTGAATGCCTCACAGTATTCTCTGAGGTGCTGTGAACATGACCTCACAGTAACACCGCAGTAAAGGCACAGTGAAGGAGAACAGGAGCAGGTTCACTGGATTTTGCCAACTTGAGTTAAAAAATAAAAACTTTTTTGCTATAAAGGAACCCAAGGACTCTTTTGTGCCACAAAGCTGCAACCTACTGAAAACCGAAAGTGAAACCTAACATGCTTTGATTGCCTGACCTGGCTTCTCTGCCTCTGTTTTACTCTGTCGTCATGTTTTGGTTTTTTATGTAGTGGCACTGAGAATTCACCGTTGCTGAATGTATATAGAGGAAAGCCTGCACATGGGTTCTGCTTGTGTTCATCCTGCTTCACATAGGCTACATGTATTCATTCAGTACATCTCTGTATTGTATTGAAGGCCCCAAACCAAAACGGTACAAACGAGTGCACTGTTACACCCCTACCCTTAATGCAGCCCTAGTGTGAATAAACTAATTTAATTGTATTGGTAAAAGGCCTGCACAATTTTAAAGGCTAATCCTGCTAGCATGCTATACTGATGGTCAACTGCTGCTGCATTGACAGAACATTCCGTGTGGAGCTCGTACTCTAGAGTTTTCGATCCAGCAGTGTGAGTAAATGGAGTTAGATGGACTTTTAACTGGAAATCTTTGGGTCACAGGGTGAACAAAAATGAAGAGGAAACTACACAATGAGATAAACATGGAACACAAAAAACTATTTGGTGTAAATGCATATTCTTTTCACACCTCATTATTTGAAACCATATTATAGTTGGATCGGCAGAACATTTTGGAGCTTTATTATATCAGGATAAATATGAGGATACATTTGGACAGGTTACTTGTTTCCCATAGAGGAAATGAATGTGTTTCCAAAAATGCTGAAATGTCCCTTTAAGATGTTTCAGCTTGGAGACAGTGGTGTAGAACATACTGCGTTGGGAATCCAGAAGCCTCATGTCTCCACTGGAATAAAACAGAATCAGACTTTGATCTCACTTAGAGGGGCTGCTCTGTGTGTGTGTGTCAGCTGCAGCCGGGCAGCTGCTTGCATTGATTTTTAAATGCAGAGGAGATGGCTTATGGATCGTCTGTCTGAGAAGAGCTGAGCACTCATTACCTCACCCTCCAGAGTCTGCAGCATACACACACACACACACACACACACACACACACACACACACTGGCAAGCTCCATGTAAAAGCAGTACGAACACACGACATATGTGTGAGGATGAATACATTACAAAGTTGTTAATGAATGAGTTAGCGTGTTTCACAGACTCAACTGAGTGTGAAACTTCTTCCGTGTGTGTCTTTGTATAACTGTGTGGACTAATTTTTTGTCTTTTTTTTATATTTGGGAGGACATTTCGGTCAATCTTCAGCTTTAGTGGCTGTGACTTTAGGGTCAGATGGAGATTAGGGTAAGCTTTAGGAAAGTTATTATATCGGTGAAGGAGACATGACAGTGTGTGATTGTCAGGTTAAACTGTCCAAATGAGGTAGCTCTATCTCTTTACACAACAGATGGCAGCTTCTGTGCATCCTTTGGTACGTCAGTGTTAAGTAGCTGACGTCCTCGCATTGATCAGTCAAATTAAAGCACAACTATAGTGGCTGGAAAACAGGAGCCGCAACACTGCTGTGCATGAGTAATGCATCCATGGAGTTGTTGCTAGCAGCATGTCTGTGTATTATAAAATGAACATGTTGGACATAAGGTCTGCACAATATGAGGTAAATCTGCAGTGTGTGCAATAACGTTAGACCTGACATTAATAATCAAACTGACCTTGCAACTGCCATCAGATTGAACTCCATTATTGCATGTTGATTGAAGTGGGTGTATGGTGCATGAAGACAAAACAAAGGCCTTTTCTGTGATGGTTATACCTTACTGACATATGTTATTTTCAGTGTGTTGTTGACATCATTCATGTGCAAATATGAAGTCACCAGATTTATAACATAAGTAATACATGACCACACACAGATGCCCCCAGTGAGGCTGAAAATGGTTTCCAGACAGCGTCATGAACATCGTTGCTCTCTGAGGGACCCAAGAACATCTGCTGCCATCTGCTGCCGCTCAGCTGTGTGTGTGTGTGTGTGTGTGTGTGGTGGATAGTCACAGTATCATGTTTGGCTCCACTATGAGGTCACCCATCCTCTGCAGGGGAGATCCCAACCTTTAACCCCATCTCACTCAAACACATGCTCACGGTTATTCTAATTTTAAGTCTCTTGTTTTACATTGCTGACTATGTCAAAGTGCTCATGTCATGGACTACAACTTAGAAACAAAATTACAGACAATAATCCAGCTGTATATTCTGGTTATGTCATCCTGATGAATGGAAATATGGTGGATTGTGTTGTTGTTATAATCTCCAAAAACCCATGGTCAAGGAAATGTCCTCAAGGGTTCTCTTTTGTAAGGCCAACAGTCTGAAACCCAGGATGTACACTGACTTAGTGACATGTTTCTGTCTAACGACCTGACCCTTCTATTAAAATTGTTCATGGATTTGTCAGAGCTTCCACATTGTTTCTGGTCGGCTCCTCTCAGGAAATGTCAAGGGTTTTTCTGCATTGTTGTGGCACTACATCATACAGAAAAAGAAATCGGGTGCAGTGGTTGTTTTAAAATGTGTACAGTAACAACATGAGTCATAGTCTCACCTGTCATTAACCAATGACTGAATGCCTCAGCTTGTTTGATGATTGCAGGTTCCACTTTTTAGACAAATAATCAGCAGTGAGTGATGTGCTTGTCTGTTCAGAGTTGTGTGTTGAACAGCCTTAACTGACCTCTGAAGTGAAGTTCAACTCTGCAGCCAACTTTGTGCAGGCTCATTCACAGCTGAGCGTGTTTGAGCCTGAACGAGTCATCTTGATGCAGCAGTTTTAACATCCGTACATCTGGATCTTCTGCCTTCTGCTTGACCTGAAGAGGCGGGAAACGGATAAAAACACATACAGCACGAGGCAGGCTGAATTTTCACTGCATGTTTTCTGAGCTGATGGTCAGATTTGGAAGTAATCAAACCATTTTAACAGATAAGTCTGAGTTTCTATGTTTTTTATTACATCTCAGCGCATTGTTTTAGTACAGTGCCTGCACTGGAGGAAGGTCTTTTGAATCCACTATTATAATGAAATAGAGGGGAAAACACTTTAGTTTCTTTGTTTCTTTAATCAGTCACAATCATTTTGAATGGTACAAAGCCAAGGATGCAGGGACAGTGGCTTTGCAAAGTAGTCTTGTTTTAGTAAATTATTTTCATGTCTTTTCAAACCGGAGGCAGGCAGAAAGACGTAAAGCTAAACTGTTTGTCACAGTTTTGCATTTGTTGTGTTCTGTCATATATACCGATGAGTTTCTCCATTTTAAGTCAAATGACCAAATCTGACTGTAACTTCAGTGGGTTTCTTGGCTGAGGATGAGACCCATGTCGGCGCTGATGATGTGTGAATTAATAGATGCGTTCCTTTCAGCTGAAAGTAAAAGTTCTATGAAAATGCATGTTGTCTCAATATTTTTTGAAGTGTAAATCACAATATACATATTCCTATAAGTACAAATGTTTGTGTTCTGCTAGGTCAAATATTGTTAGATTTTTAGATGCATCCATGGTGAATATCAATAAAAAGATTTTTCCGTTGGTAGGTCTGAAGGTTGATTAGTCCACATTATTGGTTAAAACAATTTCTAAGGAACAGTTGAACAGAATATTACAAAGTTTGACCCAAACTTTGGCCCAAAGATGAACTGAAAATATTTCGATTTCCAAAAGTCAAAGGATATCATATGACAACAAAATACATTGTTGGCTACAACTGCTTGTAATTGAGTGAACTACGTGAACAGATTATGATGCAAGAATAGTAGACGAGTGTAATTCAATTTATTTTTCTGTTTTTTTCAAAAACAAATGCTTGGAAGATGTCCCCATTGGCACGAGGGAGTTGTAATGGCACCAATTCAGAAATTACATCAACTGACACTACTCTGAAACTCTAAAACCTTAAAATAGTATATTATAATAAGTGGAATATATGCAAGTGCCGGAATGAAAGAGAAGTTCATTTCAGATTTTTGAATTTAGTAACGTGGAATTTTTTGCGTCATTTAGACCGTAATTGTTATTGTAACAGTGATTATTTTCAGTGGTCGATATATGACAGTATTTTATTTTCTCAGTTAATCATTAATCACTTCAAATGTCCATCTACACAGGAAACAGCCTTTAAAGGCATTAACAGCAGGTTATTTACTGCCGAATTCTGCTGTATAATGCAGTTTACAGCCAGTGGTGAACACACAAACATGCATACACTGCGGCTGCAAACACACACACAGATGATAAAATCTGACGCAGTGTGTGGACGATGGTTTCTGTCTCCTCTGCTTGTTTTTCCTGATGAATTGCCATAGGTAGAGTTTTAGCAAAATGCTAGAGTAAAGTCTGATTTTTAGTATTAATGAATCACCTCAGAATCCCCATGTATGCCTGTGTGTGTTTCCATGTGTGTTGGCAGATGGTGTTTAATCTTCTCTGGCCATCTGGACTGACTTTCTCTGGCGTCTTTTAAACGCCCACACACACAAACACATGGCACTATATTCTTATTCACATGCTCAGGTGTGTGTATCTGTGTATGTTTGTGTGTGCTCCAGGGATCAGATAGATGAATTCCTCTGCAACTACTTGTCTGTGGATTAAGCGGTCATAACCTCTAAACGTGAATCAAGAAGCAGTTGTTACTTTGTGTTTTTGTGGCTGTTGCCTTTACTTGGTGCGTGTGAAACAACAGCTGAAAAACAACAGGATTTGTCTGCAAATGGGGACTTTTCTAAGAGGAGCTATTTTAGTGTTTGGTTTTGGCTGTTGGTGGTTATTTGTCTACATCTGTGGTCATGCATTTGTCTGTGTGAGGGAGGAAGCTGTCCAGCTCGGGCCCAAACACCTAAAATGGAAAGTTCCGCCCCGCCCACACTGGCTAAAGTGGATATTGATGGGCACAGAGAGAGGAAATATCGATTGATAGGAAGAGGCATAAAGCCTGGATGTGTCTATTTGTGAGTATTAAAAAGAAAAGGCTGATAACAACTAACAAGAGGAGAAAGATTTTAGTTTGTGTCAGTATCTGTAGGTACATTCCTCTGTTGAAATTGTGTGTGTGTTGCAGCTCTAGTCTCAGCGTGTGTGTGTGTTTGTGCGCATTCTATGAACACAGCATTGTGGGTACTGCCATTGTGAGGTCACAGGGTGATGATGTAATCTGTGTAACCCGGCGCCGTTTTTCCTAAACACAGCTCTGTGTCTCTGTCCAGGAACAAGCCAATCACAGAGCTGCGACACACACACACACACACACACACACACACACACACACACACACACACACACACACACACACACACATTGTTGTACTTGTGCCATTAATAGGCTTCCTCTGCATTCTTAAAAGTATTGAAAGGAATTAGATTGATTGGTATAAAACAACAAAGCCTTAATTGTCATTAAAATGTAACTTTAAATTGAATTTCAATGAATTTATTATTTATCAAAAAATTTTATAACGCTTTTTTTCTTTCTTGACATTAGACATTGGCACCCAGACATTAGAATTGGGGGTCAGTTTCTGATTTTCCTGGTGTGATGTGAAAAAGTTTAAACCAGATTATGCAAACTGGAACTTCATGATGGTATGCTGAGTAGCACTGTTCCCTCACACCAAGAAAGTCCTAGGACCTGTGTCTGTGAGTTCTCTCCTGGCACTTTGGCCTCCCCTTTTGAGAAAGCCAGTCCTGAGAAAGCTTGTCACCCATCCAAAGACTAGATTAACTGGTCAGTTTGAATCACCCTTAGGTGTCAATATGGGAGTGCATAGTTGTTGGTCTAAGTCCTGTGATGAACTGTCAACATATTCATGGTGTAGCTCACCCTCACCCATAGGTAGCCTCCAGGACTGGCTCCGGCACCCCATAACCCCCGAAAATACTAGGCGGTTCAGAAAATAGATGGATTATGCAAACTGGCTTTTTGTTGTCATGGATGGTTCTACAAAGACAAATTAGACACCCCACTCTATGACTGTTCTGCATTAGTAGTAAACAAATGACAGCATAATTAGCATATTATGTTTATGAATAGAGCTGAAGCTGATTAACTGCAGAGTAGGGCCAACATGAAGGCGTGGAGAGCACAGACATCACATTGTGTCTGTGTACATTCATGTGCTTTTTGGGGAGACCTGAAAGGAGACATGGAAGACATATGCCATGTACATACTAGGTATTTAACAAAACTTTTTTTCTCAAAATTTAGGTTACTACAACAGAGTCAGGCAGAAAAGTCCACCAGTCAGTGGTTTATAGACATCTGTAGTCATTTTTTGTGTCTAGTGAGTGCAACAACATTTTGTCATGGGGACAGAAGATGGGGACAAATTATCGGTTTTGAGTACGTTTCAGTGTGAACAGAACACAGGACTAAAAGAAAGCTAACCCTCAGCGCAGTGTTTTGAAGAAAGTTGTGTTAAAACAGTCTATGGTGCAGCTTTACTCTCTTTTTGTCAGACCTCAACAGTGCTGCTTCACTCCTGCTTTGTCTTCTCATTATTTAGTGTTTGCTGGCAGTTGTCAAACCAGCTTAGAGGTGCATTATAGCCACCAAGTGGATTGGAGTCACTGCACTCTCATTATGTTCCGCTCAGGAGTGTCTGCTCATTGGAAATGTGACACCCAGTGATAAAATCTGATTTTATGTCAAATATCAAACCAGCTTGAAAATTTTCCACATTGATTAATATCAGTTCTTATAACATAGAGTAGAAAATATTATGTAAAATGTAATGGACAAAATGTTGACAGATGATTATTCTCTACTAGTCAGTATAATATAGTCAGATGTTCAAGTCATCACAATTGTATATGACACAACCTTTGACTTTCTTAATGAACTTAGCTCAGTTGAGGTTTTTGAAGAGGAGGGGTAGTGATGGGGAGTTTCCCCTGAAGGTTAGGGAAAGACCCCCACACCCCACTTTCGAGTGCCTGGCTGATCTCAACAGGAATTTGACACGGACACTGAAAACCCACGTCTTGTCTCATTTCCAGACTTCCCACTATGCCTCCTCCCCCTCTTCATCGTCATCCTCCTCCTCTTCTCTGCCTCCTGTGGAATTTCATGTCTTGCTTATTGGTCTTCCCCCTCATCACTCATATACTGGGCACTTATTTTTACTTCTCTGTGACCTTTGGATTGGACTGAACACTCTTTTTTTCCCCTCTCCCCTTCCCTTGTCTTTTCTTAATTTCTTTCACCTCTTCCTACATTTCCTGTTTCAGTTTCTCTGCTTCTTCCTTTTACTCACTTCCTTTCCTTTCCTTTTACTCCTTTCCTTTTACTCCTTTCCTTTTACTCCTTTCCTTTTACTCCTTTCCTTTTACTCCTTTCCTTTCCTTTCCTTTCCTTTCCTTTCCTTTCCTTTCCTTTCCTTTCCTTTCCTTTCCTTTCCTTTCCT
>JAPTYQ010000014.1:26784305-26800238 GCA_029814465.1 Ostorhinchus cyanosoma
CACACACACACACACACACACACACACACACACACACACACACACACACACACACACACACACACACACAGAGGATAAGAAAACATACGACAGGTCTGGTTGGTATTATGACTTAAGTCCCACTTGCATCTATTTTTATTAGCTAAGTTAATAAGGGATATGAAGTGACGCTGGGCATGTGGCATTACTTTCTCTCATTTCTTCTTTTTTACTCACCGTTCATTACTGAATAATACTTCTTGCCCAGCCTTTTTAAAGCTGCAACATGTCGAATGAAAATGTTTTAATATGCAGTGTGAGGATGAGCTTTACATGGAAAGTCAAAGGATTTCAGGCTATTGCACACTCTGATGACTTCCTATTCATCACAAAATAAAAGAATCATTAGGTTTGATGATATTATTAACACCTTGTACAATCCTGCTGTTTTAAGGAATGCCTTCATAAATTATTTGTTTCTTAAATTTCCAATAGGATTTCTGAACCGGTTAAATAGAACTAACTCCTGTGGATGAAGTGTTTGGAAATGTCTCAGTGTTGCACTTTAAGTACCTATAGGAAAGGTTTGTGCTCTTAATTATCTATGCTGTGATAGGTTGTCATGGACTAATTTGTCTTCCCATAGTCTATTTTGATCTCACATGTTAACTATCATTTGCAAACATACCTTGTAATAATAGTAAAATAATATACCTACCTTGCAATAATAACAGTATTCATCCTTTTCCATCATCATGACAGTGACACAAATTGACTCTGAAGAGGAATATTAAAAACTGAGCAGACTTTTGAATGTTTAGGTCCTTTTATCAGCAGTTAAAACAGTGCATTTATTTTGCACATTTTTGGATCTATATTTTAGTCATCTACAAAATCGCTGAAATTTTCTGAGCATTTGATGTAAATATAAAAATTAAATACACCTCTGTTCATATATTCATAAATAAATCCTTGAAAGTGTCCTTCTGTGCACACTCTAACAGCTAAATGAAATTGATATTTTCCTAATCAATAGTGGTTGTCGTTTCAGTCAGTCCCTTGAATTGATTGATTAAAATGGACATGAACTGCATTTAAAACTACGATATAAAGGCGACACAAAATACCTGCAGATGAGGTTAATATTTTCCATAGAGGCACCTTTTACAATCTATTCCAGTAGAATTATAAAGTATAATGAAGAATATAATCAAGTAAAGCTTGAAATTGTAGGGTGAATTAAATATCTTGGGGGTACTTTTAATGTTTCGGTGGAGTCCACCTGATTTTCCGTCACTGGTCCGTATGGAAACCAGTGTTCACTCTGGGAAGGCGACAACAGGTGGAGGTAATCCAAGAAATGTCACACATCCCATGTACAGGCCACGCTCACATTGTGTACATTGTGTATGTGTAGCAGACGGGATAGTAGGTGAGGAGTGTATCTGTGTTTGAGTGTTCTATGTGACAGTTTTTGGGTATTTATTAGTTTTACGTGCATTTGTTACAGCGTTTCTTCAGTATGGTTATGTGTCCACTGCATGGAGTGAAATATAACTGATTGGGCATCAACAGTTTTCACAACAATTACCTGTATGAGTGCTAAGTCATTAGCTTTTTGTTTTAGTAAGATCTTATTACTGTACACCTGTATTTCTTAGTATATGGATAAAGATACAATATACAAGAAATCTAGTAATTTTTGACAATGAGCAAAAAATATTGTATAAACCGAAGTGTCAAGCGTTCCAACCTCCCTTTACACAACTGTTTATTATAGTAAATATATAGCCACTTTTATACAGAGATCCCAGAAAAAAAGGGAGACGATGGTCCTATTTTCCACCATTGACTGATTTCGACATCCCAGCCAAAGAAGTAACAGAGGTGAGGCATCCTGGACTTTCAGACAGCAGACCTGCGTTCCGGAATCAAAGGGGCAGTGACGCAGCATATGGTGTGACGTATAACTTGCGTGTCGGAAACACCCCGAGCATAACGATGTTGCTAACCTCTTCAGAGTTGACCCGTCTTTCACCATTCCACAAATGTTAGCATGGATAGAATCGTTTGCCCGAAGTGACAAGAGCGCGCAGATTTTGGCATCTCCCCAGTTCAAGATCTTTCTGGTCACGTTGATATGTTTGTTTACTGTACACAACCCGTGCTCATTTTTAAAAAATCCCAGTGCGGGGGTCACACATGCAATACATCATCAAAAAGTCACACCTTAGTTGCGGAAAGAGCTGTTCCTTTTACTACTTCCAGAGGCGTTACAGAGCTGTGACAGAGGTGGGACCAAATGATCACACCATTTTGCTTACACAGACGTTGTTCCGGAATAAAGGTGAAATATTCCCATAAAAGGCGGCTTATGATTTACTGCACTAATCTTCAACTGCTTTATAACAGGTTTCATTCAATGTTTGTCAAATACTTTTAAATAATTAGATGACTGTTGTGTGAGCAGAGATCACACCAAATACTGACTTTTGCCTCTACAAGCCATTTAGTTCTGCTTTTTTGTGTGTAGTGCACTTATTTCCTGTATTATCTTGTTGCATTGTAAAAACAGACAGAAATCGCGTTAAGCTGAAGGGTGTAAGACAAACACCACACAGTAAGATGATACAAACAGTTGATTATTTGTCACACTCCATGTTGTGTAAGATCTTTACTGTAAGAGCTGCAAGTTCCATTTTTATGACTTTAGGGCCTGGTATTGTTATATACCTGGTATTTTCAGTACGGTTCTTAAATTACGCTTATTTTAATTTTAAAAGAATTACAATACACATCACAATAGATCTTTTTATTTTTCAGCTAATCAGCCTTTTTTGATCTCTACAGTTTGGTACCTTGCCTAATATTATTGACAGCTCAAAATTATTGTCAGTAAATCTTTCAGTTTATTACAATATTATATAGACTAAGAAATGTGCAGACAGAATTGTGGAGTGTATTTTACTCTAAATATTTCATTTTGTGATTGATTTTAATTTTATGAATATGCAGCATTTCAGAAATGTAAAAAGTAAATGACCGTTAATCTTTTGCTAGTTGTTGAATTTTTGCATCTTTATGAAAAACACCCATGGTTTTTTAAGTGCACAAAGAAATAGAACGGTACCTTCTGACTGTCATAAATAGATCTTATATTTTAATGCACTAAGATCAATTTTGACTCAGATTGCAGGACTGTAGTGAATGTGTAAAAACAGGATCAGGGATTGTTGCACTCGTGGTGGTTGGTCATTGGTCAGTGAGATATATATGTGTGTGTATGTGGAGTGTACGGGGATCTCCAGAGCACCTGATGGAAACACTGGGTGGAAGGTTACAGCTGTGTGTTACTGGAGAGGAGAGGGTGGGAGGGGGGATCCCGCTTCCCGTCCAGATTTGGATCTTTCCCTGCTCCCTGCCCTCCCCTTCCTCTGGGTGTCCCCTCACTCTGACTCACACTTGTTTGCCTGTAGCTGCCACAGACAACAACTCTCAGCTTTCTGTGATGACACTTCGCACGGCGTCCGTGTGCGCCGTTACCGGCCTCGTCAGGGCGCTGAGGACTCGGCTCAAGGCACTCAGACGCCTTTTGCTGCTCAGTGGGTCAGATGGCCACCGCCAAAACCTGGGTCGGACCTTTGATGATGGGCTCCGGGAGCAACCAACTCCGTTAATCAGAAATAACAAGGGGACACTTGTAGGCTGCTGGGGACCAGAACAGCCCAGTATGGCTGTGAGTAATCGCTGAGTGTTGACATTTAATATTTGTGCAGTTTTTCAGTTTATAAAAGTATAAACAAGGTTCACAGAATCTGCAGAAACATGTTAAATTAAAAGGAAAAAACATTAAGATTCTTAGGAGGGTGTTGGATGTCTGTGTGCCCCCAGAAAAGCTTCAGTGCACTTGACATCGATTTGTAGGCTTTGTGATTTTAATTAGCATAAAATAATTATATATTAACATAACAATCCTTGTCAAACTTTCCTACTGCACTAAAATTATGTTAGATGGTTCAAGTACCAGCGTAACTATGATGCTTGAATTAATATTTTCCCTGAGTGTTGATTCATTGGGTTGTTTGGGGCATTAATGTTGGCAGGTTACAGAGTGTGTTTAAGTCTGTTTATAGTGGTTCTTTAGAGCCGGTCAGTGCTATAAGTGTTTAGTTAGCCCACTTTAAAAGATAGACAGTGAAGTTTTTCAGTTACTGACTCAACTGCTTGTGGTGTAGATGTCTGATGTGCAGTTAATCTTCCTCTTGTAAAACGCAACTCAACAAAACTCTTCATATGATTCTGAGAAATATACGTATGTATAAATATTTTCTATTCATCATCAAACTGTGCCAGGAGTAACTAATAGGAAAAACTACAGCTCTCACAGATATATGTACTGGAAAATGTGGACAATAGTGCACTTTATCAATAAGCAGATTTTTTTTTTTTTGTTTCTTCCATAACATTTGTCTAAAAATAGCTATTACATTGCCTCAGCCTTTGAGAAAAGTAGGGAAAGCCCAGTGATTACTTGGCACCAAGAGGACATTTTACAAACTATCAGTATAAGCAGATGTTGGCTCAGATAGTTAATGACAAGCTTTACAGCTGGAATTGCTGACTATGAAGGCTGATGAGAGCTCATCAATAAAGTTTTCAGTTATAGATGTAATTATTTAGGTGTCTATTTAGTCTATTTTGACTAATAAAGTAAGAGAGTAATAAAGCAAAATAGATATCAGATATTATTGGTTGTTTTTTTTTTTTCTTAATAAACTTGGGTGTGTTGTAATTTCATTGAAAATGTAGCAGAACAAACTTCAAACGTATTACCCTGGTACAATCAGTATATCAAGGTGGAGTGTTATTTACCTTAAATTTACTGCTTGTTATTTTTTAATGTAAAGGATTATAAACTAGTGGCCCAAACTCTGTCGTTGCACCCGTTTGGGATGAGAAAATATTCCTGTGTTTCTCTTACATTTGCCTCTGAGATGTTATGGAGTAGAAGTATAAAGCTGAAGAAAATGGAAGTACCCAAAGTCAAGAATCTTAAATTTATATTTAAAGTACAGACTTGAATTAAAGCATCACCAATTCAGTGAATTTCCTATTAGGAAAGCAGATGCACAAGTTGGAATCAAAGACAGTGCTTCATTCAGATGGTTAGAAAGGTCGAAGATTCTGGAAATACTCTCAGGAAGTCTTTCTTAATTTCCTTCTGAGGTCACGAACCGTTAGGGATGAGTTATGTTTAAGACGAAGCAGTGGTTACCTCTTTAAGTGAAGCTGGTGCACTCCCAGATATGTTGTAATTGGCAGTAGTTTGGTTGTCTTTGGCAAAGCCTGTACACACTGTGAAGCATTTACCACTAGGGTTTAAATTAACGATTGTTTTCATAGTGGATTAATGAGCAATTTATTCTCTGGATGACTGGTTTCCTGGAAAAAAAAAAGTAAAACGGTGAAAACGTTGCTGGTAATGTCTTACAGTCTAAGTTGATGTCTTCATATATCTTTTGAAGCGCTTGAAGATGTATCTGTTGTTTTTTTTTGTTTAAGCCAGCTGCTGCTCAGAGAGAGAAAATTGTTCTTTTCATTAGGGATCCACCAATGGTAAGATGTTACTTTCCGTTGGATTATTTGTTCATCCCTGTCAGTAATACCCCTGTCAAAGAATGTCTTTTAGCCATTCCTTGGATTATCGTTGAATAAACACAGATTGAAACACACAAGCATGTGAAAAAGCTTTTATTACATGGCAATTCAATATCTCCCATTTCCATCAATGGAAAGACATCCTCTATGTTCATACTAATAACTGTGGAATATTGGCAAGTACTGGTATATATCGGTGCTTCTATAGCTTTCGCAAGTATCAAAAGATGTAATTATTTAAGTTCATTTTCCAATTCAGATTAATGTAGAGAGAACCTCCAAAGTAGCAATAAATGATTAACCCTTTAAGCACTGAAGTTGTAATATTGTGACAAGTACCATAACTGAATGAAAACGGCAGCTTTTTAAAATTTTGATATCAAAATTGAATATTTTTTTGGGGGGGGGAATTCTGGCGCCTAAAGGGTTAATATTAATTTTATTCTTATGAGTTTCTAGGTCGGAGACAAAAAGGCTCTAATGTGCACCTCTTTTTTTTTTTTTATTCATCTGCTTACCTAATTTTACTCATAGTTGTGTAATATATAAAACAAATCTCTTTCCTTAATCAGCCTCTGTGCTGTATACTGCTCAGAATGTCACAAACATGTCTGTTTTAACCTAAATCTGTCTCTGTCCTGATGCATGAGTCTGTGCTCCAGAGCAGCTGGAGGATTTATACACTTTGTGTCCACATTGTGCATAATGAGAAAAACCTCCTGCAGCCAGATGTGTACAGACTCGTGTTGATTCCCTTGTCTGCTCAGAGGTTAAGAAACGTGTGCACAGTTTATGTTAATTTAATATGATATGCCTCAAGTGTCCATCTGGAAGGTCTGCTGCTCTAACAGCATTGCGCTGATTCACTGAGCTGCTGAGGCCTCCTAATGAACTCTGATGGTGGACAGATGATAACCAGTTCGCCCCACCTTTTTGTAGAGGAGTATATCCAAACAATGACAGAAATGGTTCAAAATATGATTTATATTTAGCTCCAAAGACTGATGTAATTGCCTAAGATAGCCTGGTTTGGTCGTCCCACTCCCACTGTGTCGGTTGCACAAGTTCAGCGGTGAACATTTTCTAAAAACAGGGCAAAGAAGGAGGACAGAGGGTTTGAGGAAAATGTCACTTCGACTTTAAAGCTGTCTAATTAGTACTGCTTCTCCACCTCAGGGATCAAAAGCTAGAGGGCTTGATGCTTATTGTCTTCATATTCTGAGAGATGTGCAAAAAGAACATCAGGTGCACAATGAAAATGTATGTAAAATGGTTTTCTGTGGTAAAAGGTTATAAGAGGTCATTTATGACTCAAATGATACACTCACATTTGATTATTACTGCTTCAAACTGCATTTATTTAAGATTTTTATCCTTATTTATCCTTGTGTGACAGATTTAAGAGGATGTAATTGCATAAATGTGATATTATATTCATAGTTATGTGGTGTGTTACTTCTGATGACTGCTGGTATTTGTCCCTGTGTCCATTTGTGTTACTGTTTCTTTTCAAAAGTGTGAGAAACAAATGTATTCCTAATAGTCAAGCCAGTGGATGGAAAACCTTGGAAGCTATGTGTGTTTTTCTGTTTGTGTCTAGCTGAGACGGAAATAAACCATAATGTGGACAATAATAGTTTAGAGAAGCGGTAAAATGTGTGTATGTGTGGCCGCCTTCAGGTGTGTTAGCTTGTGTTTAATGCATGTGTGTGTGCATATAGAGCACAGGTGCAGGGTTTGCAGTTTTAATCCTGTGATTAAGAGGTGCTACATGAGCATCCTGTCGCTTCAGCTCTGATCCTCCATCTGTGATCTGACTCACACACAAACACACATACACACACACACTGAAATGTCATCACTCCTAAACTCCCCGGCTTTTCATACATTTCACCATCCATTTCTGCAACGTCCGAACTCTGTTGTGTTCGTTTGTCAGCTGTTTGCACAGCTCCAAACTGCCTCGTGAGCAATCGGCTTAGTCTGGATCAGAAATTATTTATTATGATAGCAGATGGGTGACAAATTACAGGAAAAATCAACATAAACTTTTCTGACAAACACTGGTGGCGTCAGTAGCGCTCCTACAAGGCTTTGTCACCTGTCTGTATATCTGTGTAGCACTCTATAGGTAAGGATGAATTGCACTGTAATTACATATTTATAGCATACGTATGTGGGTTACAGGTTGGATTTGACAGCTTGATAGTAGTGCAGTGGGTGATAATTTTTCATTTCTAAGTTCCAGCAGTATAGATTCGAGAGAACGCATTTCACTATTTAAGAGAAAACAAATCCACAATGTGACGCAGACCTTGATTTCTGAGCCACAGTTTGGTTGATACTGCATTTGTTTGTTTTCTGCTTTGATTTTGGAGTGTGGATGAATTTGGAAATGGCAAGGCAATAGTTATTGGGTTTTATTAAATCATAGAACATCAAGAACTCTTTGGAGGTAGAGTAACAAAATTATCATTGGATGTTTGTATTGTGGGCAATTTATTCATTTGGATTTGATTATTAATCTAGTTTAAGTCATCACTGAAGTTCTTGCCTGCCGATATCCTGATTTCCACATAATCTGTGTGGGGAAAAAACAAACAAATAGTCCAATCTTTGTATGAGTATTTAAATCAAAATTTTGAGTTGGTACATCCTTAGAAATTGAGTAAACTGACTGATTGTTGGACCTCATATTCAGCATTTTCACAAGGTTTGGCATAAATATTATCCTTTAATCATTTGTCCAATAAACTAAATCCCCAGTGAAAACTGATAGTAATAAGTATTGCTGAATTATAATTGAGTTCTGCCGTATTTATTCAGCTGGAAGAATCTTAACACCTGTTTTCATGGGTCTAAAATTCATCATCATTTAATAATTATCACAGAAAATATTGGCTCCAAATAATGGTCTCCTTGTATACTGACAGGGTTTTAACTACCATTGTAAGCACCCAACTAGAGATATGGAAATGTCTCAATTCTAATATATATCGTTATGTGGACTTCTGCATTGGTGCAGGAAGCTGCAGACTCTCAATAACATTATACTATAGTAACGGTCATTACCGATTTTTAAAGTACTTTGTGCTGTTGCATTGAATGGTGTTAACATTTCTACTCATCTTAACACATTCATTTGGTTCATTTCTCTTTAGCAGCGGCTCTGCTGGTTTCAGAGGCTGCTGTTTCTGGGTTTGCATCTGTTGTGCATTTTGTGCATAGGCGTGTGTATTGTAAAATAGTTTGTGTGGTTAGGTTCATTTTCATTGTTGTACATTATAATGATAATAGTGTGCTTTAGCAACGTGATTAAATGAGTCTCTGTTCACCACGATATTTTCTGTTCATTGTAAGACAATGGTGGAGTAAAATAGACTACATCATAGTCAATATCATCATGGGAAACACTGGGTAACAGAATGTAGTTTGTAATGTTTATTTCAGGAAGTGACATGGCCTTTCTTAGAGCTGCATTGTGAAAACAAGCTGTATTTTTTTTCATCACTTCCAGCTTTACTTATGATGCTCCCTCTGCAGATGGATTTGGGTTTTGTTTTGTCATGTTACAGATGGAGGTGGCTCACATAGAGATTGCTATGGGAAGATGCAGCTGTTAATATTACCAGAATATTACCATGTTGTCTTATTGTTTTAATATTTATCATGAATAACAGAGTTAAGATTTATCTGTTTGACTATATGCTTTAACTGATGAAATTCTAAATGTGTAACATTATAGAAAACTGAGGGTGCTACCGTGAAAATGTGTAGGGAATCACTGACAGACAAATTGTAATCAAATTATGAGAGCAGTGAAGATTCACTCAACACGCCTTTACCAAATGCATGTATGAGCAACATGGAAAGCATCAAAACTATTCAAATGACTTCCAAGATCTAATGGTTGCAGTTGGTCCCTGGTGGCAAGTTTTGCCTGTAAGCTTTTTGGTTGTTTTTCTGTTATTGTCTGCTCTTGCTTCTCCGAATTTCATTCACATATAAGGTGATAATAATTGTCTACAATAGTGTGACAGTTGTTTTTTTTTTTTTTTTGGGAAACGTATGACCCCCAAGTATTTGACAAGGTTAGGAAAAATGTTCAAACCTTGACACCACCTTTGCCCTCTGAAACAGATGGAAAACCTTTACTAATAATCATATCAGCCCTGGAAAACCTACACCAGTCCTCTCATTTTAGAAATTATGTTAAAGTGCTGGGATTACCACTCTTATTTAGAAAATAAAGCATCTTAAAACTTCATTCATCGCTGCACAGTTGGCTGATGCCCCTCCCACTCCAGTAATCTTTACCCATAATAATAATGAAAGGATGAGAGAGGTGCAAACCGGAGAGAGGAGAGGTGAGAACAGTTCACATAAAGATAGAAAAAGTGAGAAAGTAGGAGGGAACAAGGGAGGAGAGAATTCTCTGAGGGAGAGAGACTTGCAGTCAAAGTGAGAGCGTAAGAGAGAGAGCAGTGTGCTGTCGCTGGCTCCATCCGGTAGCCTTGCAGTCGACGCTCAGGAGCATGTTAGCGCCACAGAGCCTCGGTCGCAAACGGGACTACAGGACCCATAATGCATTGGGACACCTGGCAGCCGGCAGGTCGCCCACCTGGGAAGTGCAGGTAATGGTGGAGAGAGGGAAATTGTAGAGAAAGGGCGATGAGAGGAGAGCTACTGATGGAAAAGCAGCGACTGGAGGATGATAAAGAATGAGTAAAGACAGTCTGGATTTGTTTACTTGTTTGATTTTTGCATCAATATCCTGAGTACACAAAGATTTGAGAGAGTTGAAGCTTGAAGGAGGGCTGATGTTACTGAATCCATCATCACAAACACATAGTGTGGTACCATTAGTCACTCGGATGCAGCGGGAAGCAGGTATTGGGGGTGGCTCCATGACAACTGTGCATCCCTGTGTGTGTGCGTGTGTGTGTTTGTGTCCCATGTCAGTGTGTGTGTGTTGTAATATCCCACTGAGCGGATGACGAGCACTCGGGAACCCTGCTCAACCTGTTGTGTGATTCACTGAGATTCAAAGAGGTCTGGCGCTCACACTTGATTTACCACCGTGTATTTAGAGAAAACCCAGAAATAAATTAACAGTTTTCAGTAAGACATTAATTTAAAAGGTAATATTGCAGACAAACAGATTTTCATTGATCTATAAGCAGAGGTGTGAAGAAACAACACACAAATACAAGAGCTTACAGGTACTTGTGCTTTTCTTTAGTATTTGTTTTATTGACCATTCTCTACTTCTTTTGACCCTTCTCCCACAAATGTCTGCGCTTTGTGTGGGTTCTCAATATCAAGACCATAGATGGAACTCATAGGAAAGATTTTCCCTTGGTGTATCTTTGGTGCAAGTCATACACGACACAGACAAAAGATATATGCAAAAACTGACAAAGGGCTATTGGAATAAGTAATGTTATTGAAAAACTTTACAAACATTACGGTTCATATGGTTCTGGTGCCCATCCCCTATTGTACAGGAATAGGAGCAAAAGTTATCTGGGTTGTTTGGCTTGTTCTTTGACAGTATTGGGTACAGAACGCAGTGACTGTACACATGCAAAATAATGGAGAATTTGTTTTGGTGCATATTAAGAAGTGCATTGTGGTATTAAAATGGCTGAATCCCTGCCAAAGAAAATGGCACATAAATTTGCACATTTTCTTGTCAAAATATGCCATTTTTAGGGTGTAGTTATATTTTTGTGGCTGTTGTTCTTTGACATAGTGAAGGGCACTTTCAAAATGATAATGCACAGATAACGGAAGCAAATACAATGACAGCTCTTGCACAAGAGATATTACAACACAATACTTCTTTCAACATGCCAGTTTCTTCAGTAGATTTTAAGGCATCTTCAGCTGTTGACATAAGTTCTGACTTAACACACATGTACTCAAGTGCATTTGGTTCTGCCTGGTTTGTAGACTGTGCAGGTGAATTCTTTTGTTTAATTCCTGTTTTGTCTGTTTGTATGGAATGTCTTCACACAGACACTTGCATTGCCTGATCAGTCAGCCATTAGTGATTCACTTAGGGCACCGTAAGGTTTGGTGATGTTAGATCATACACAGGAAGTTAGGAAAATAGGCTGTGTTGACTACTTTCCTCAGCAGTTTCCATTTGCCAACTGTTTTCACATAAAACGCAACTAGCTTAGATTGCAGTAACTGTATGCTATATGAGTACATTTTCTGCAGACTGAAAGAAACATCGGTTACAATCCTTCTGACATTACAATCATTCTGACAGTCACTCTGATGTAAAAAAAAATTAAGGATGAGTTTAAGTACAAATAGTAAACACAGCTTGTCATTCCAAATAATGAGTCCCTGTCCGCAAGTGTTTTTCTGGTTCTATTAATTCCTCTGTAGCTGCTGATGCTGTTATGTGTATCAGATTTGTATGGGCTTGTAGAGAATTGCTGTTACATCAGTCCCAGCTTTCCCCAACTACATTTCCCAGAATACCCCTGGAAAAGAGGACATTGCTATTTTCTGTTAAGCTGCTGTTGTTTTAAGCTTTATAAAAACAAGTTATGACTGCTTAGGAAAGAACTTCCAGACACCACCTTGTTTGTGACGCAAGTCCTGCAATACATTCTGGTATATTGAGTTCGGGATGAGAAAACAGCAGAACTTTCTCTTTATTTTGGATTTGATCAGAAGTTTGTAGACTGGAGTATGAAACCTTGAATTGTTCCTTTCACAAACTACATCATCAGTACAATTATTTCTCATTCTAATTTAGGCACAAATGTGGAAATTTGCAGGTTGCTACTTAACTAGTGTTAGGATTTTATATTTTTCTTGTCATATCTGATGAAAACATGAATGTCTTTTGCTCTTCAAACCAAAAATGTCAGTTATATGCATGACTTTAACCAGTAAAAACTTAGAATAGGTACTTTATCACGTTTTTTTTTATTTTACATGACAAATTAATATATTCCAGAAAACAGTCTACTCAGAAAAGTGCATGTGAAATCCTGGTGACAATCTCCTCCATTATGTGTGTTTTCTAGGACGACGTGCTGATTAAGGAGATCAGTATCACTCATCATGTGAAGGAGGGATCAGAGAAGGCTGACCCTCGACAGTTCGAGCTACGCAAAGTCCTGGGACAAGGTTCATTTGGCAAGGTATGGTGTGTGTGTGTGTGTGTGTGTGTGTGTGTGTGTGTTTATATGTGGTACTTTTGTGTGCCTGTATGAACAAGTGGGCCTTAAGTGTAGGTTTCATTTCCACTCGATTCCCTGCAATGTTTCCCTTGTGCTGGTGTTTGAGAGCCCGTTGCCATGGATACAGCAGGATGAGGGCCCTTCACACTCCCGCGTAGTGTCATCGTCTTTATGAATGAACTATTAGCCTCTACGGGAAATGTGTGTGTTTATGTTAATCTACATAAGTACGACCTAGAAAATCAAGACAACCCAAACAAACTGTCATATACAAACAGACACAAAGACACTTCCACACTTTAATTGGGTTTACGTCATGTTCTTTAGATTTTTACTCGTTTTCACATAAGAAAATCCAACCTAAAGTTAGACCCAAGGTTTAATGTTATTTGTTTTTCACATTTTTGGATTTGACTATTATATCTATATGTGCTGCATCCACTTATGCTAGACATTGGTTGGTTTATATGATTGGTGAGTAATTGAGCTTAATTTTGACTTTGTCTAATCGTCTGTTTTTTGGACACATACTTGTGATGGTTCAGTTAGATCTGGACAACCTGTTTCAGTCAGACCAAGAACTGGGTTTGACATGTGGAAATGTGATTCATATGATATTGAAATGTCAGAAAGTCTGAACAAAACAAAATAGGCTTGAAAGCACACGGAGTCTGTCGGTTTGGGTTTTATATTCACCTTAATATTAGTTGATTTATGAGTGCATAAATAAACTTAATTTTATTCCTGTTTTGACAAAATGACTTGTTTTTCACATATCATCAGTGCATGACATCAAAAGATTTACAAAACCATAGTTTATTGAAGGTCCCCTTATTGGGCAAAACCATTCCATTCTTAAACATAATCAACCATTTACATTTAGTGAAACAAAGCTAATTTTGCCAGCAATCTTATTTCCTTTTATTTCAAATTGCATTGTTAACTGTAGTTTCCATTCAGTTATATTTAGTTTTTATTTCAGTAAATTCAATAAAATGGAAATTTGTTAACTGTTATAACTCAGGTTTACATGGACCTTAATTATTCTTCTAGCAAATGGAATTATGTAATGCTAACTACGTCAACCAGAAGTATTTCTTAGCTGATAGTGGAGATAAGAGTCAAACCTCAGATGTTTCAGGTCATGGGCGGTGCCTTAAACCAGTCCACCACCCATCTGCCCCCAGATATATGGCCACTGGCATGGACATCATGTTTCTTCCCTTCCTCTGGTATCTGTAATTGTAATTTGTTTATATCAGTGTGGTTTTATATCTATTTATATATTGAGTCATTTATGTGTAATCTACCGTGTTTTTGGCCAGCAGAAATACACATTTTTATTTTTGTACCTCAGTGTTCAATGCCATTAAATGCTTCTGTATATGAAATGTATATGTTTAATTAATTATTGCTAGTTTTATAATATCCTAAAGGCATAAACATAACAGAAAATGAGAACTTAATCATTGAGCACTGGCATTTGTGTGTAAATTAACTGTTTTATTACATTTTAACAAATCACACTCTTTTGGCAATATCATGTATGTTTCAGTTGGATATTGTAAGCAAGAGATTTGTATGAAGGCAACACACATACTACAACATATATTGCATATTTGACCTTTATAACAGAAAATCTGCACAAAGCTTTAAGAAAAAAAATATTTTGTGTGTAAGAATACCCCTTTCCCTGTAGTGTTTTTCTATTCAATGGACATGAAATGACCACAGATCTAATAGATTTCCTGTTTTTGTACAGGTGTTTCTGGTGAGGAAGATCACAGGACCTGATGCTGGTCAGCTCTACGCCATGAAGGTCCTAAAGAAAGCCACATTAAAGGGTAAGCAAAGAAAATATTAATATAAAACCCATCAACTTCAGTTCTGTTTTAATAGTGGATAACATGCAGACCGTGAGCTAAACCTGTGTATGCATCATAGTTTTTTTTTTTCTTTTTTGCTAATTTACCATGCTAATTCAGTGATTAACTCTGTTGCTAAGACAGACATAGTATAGGTAGTACAGTTTAGAAGGGGGTCCCTGCTCCTTCTTTCCATCAGTTAGGGCAGCCTTGGCCTAAAAAAAAGTGTGAATCTGTATAATTCATCAAAAGTATTCATCATATAGTCCTTGGTATTGTTTATACATTTTTGATGTGATACCCCAGCTTCAATATTATTGCCTAATTTATACCTTTTGATTTTCCACAAACTATGAGCTGCACATTAGATGATAAATCTTTGCTTATTTTTCAGTTAATTTGCATTTTTCAATATACAAATCACTTTCACAGTATAATGAACTTTTTTGCTACAGTCATTTTTGAGTGTTGCATTTGCTGACGCAGATTTACTCTTTTTGAAATGTGGTGACAAATGACAGTAAGGTTTTTCTCATACTCGATCAGCAGTTTGGTCATGTCCATATTTTGAGCAGCTTTGTGTTTGGACACTCTACATCAATAAGTGGATCGTGTATGCCACAGTTTAGATTTTGGTGGTAAAAGTAGAAGGGAATACTTAAGAACCAACAGTTTGTGTTAGTTTAAAATGTTTTAAGTTCATCACAAGTGGGTTCTGGATGTTGTTTCTGTCTGTTTGCTCAGTCGTCATCGCCCAAAGTGGAATTTCACACCTTAACATGAGACTGAACAGATACAAAGAGCTAAAAAGGTGCATGGAGAAGGAACAAGAAACATAAACTCCTGAAGCATTGTTAAACTCACACACCATCTACTGGACTGGCAGAAAACGTACAGCATGTGCCTTTAGTCACTGTAATATACAGTTGATTCTGTATTCTCAGATTATTAAAAAATATATATGTATATTTACATTTTTATTGTTTATTTTTGTGTTCACCCACTGCCTTTTGCAACATCTCCAGACAGTTTTTAATGTGTTTTTAGTAAACCAATGAGAGGAAGAAACAGATACATTTACGAGAGGCTTTTCCACCCCTCTTTCCTTTTTTCCCAAATGTAAATCCTCAGCCCACCCGACAAACAAAACAACAAAAACAGCAGTCAGAAATGAGGACAGGCAACAGGAAATAATGGTAAAAGCAATTACTGAAGAAAAACAG
>JAPTYQ010000014.1:26801861-26820943 GCA_029814465.1 Ostorhinchus cyanosoma
GTGTGTGTGTGTGTGTGTGTGTGTGTGTGTGTTTATATATGTGTGTGTCTTTTTTCACTTAAGAAATGGACCTGTTTTTTTTTTTCTGTTTCAATTAGCCATTCAAGTTTTAACCATTCATTTCTCTGTTTTTATTTTTTATTTTGATATTTGTGAATAAATGACCCAAAAAAACCTAATCAGTAAGGCAAAGTGATGGATATAGTAATGAAATTTTATTAATATATTGTTGATATACATAAAAACATACTATTTGAAGTCCCCATTATGTGCATTTGGTAGTTTAGTTTTACATTCCACATTTACCTTTAAAAGATCATTAAAAACCAACCCTCACAGGGGCTTGATCAAGTTACTTTTACTCAACCAAAACAACACAGAAAAATAAAGGCATGGAGATAATAATAAAACGGCCAAAAGATTAGGAAATTTATATTTACAAACTGAATTAAATAAGGTTGTGACGCATGAAGGACCTAGCTTTTTCAGTTTTTTTCTGAATGTAATGCAGCGTGTGAGGGTTTTAACCAGTGATTTATGTATTTTCCACTGTGTGTGTTTTTCCAGTGCGTGACCGGGTCAGGACAAAAATGGAGAGAGACATCCTAGTGGAGGTCAACCATCCTTTCATCGTCAAGCTGCACTACGGTGAGTCAACCAATTACAGACCTCTGCACCAGCCGATGAGAAGTCTACTTATAGAAACAAACAGATGTCTGAGGGCGCTGTGTCCGGTCCACTCCAGCACCAGTTTGATTAAATGTACTGATACTCATTGATGTATATATGTGTACGTTTCTATACATGTACATCCCCTACAGAGATAGTTTAACAACCAAACCTAATCGAGGGGAAATAACCTGCGCTGTGATATGAAAGCAAGAACTGCAGAGCTAATAAAACACCTGTAGTTGGCTCAAAACATTAGACGTTAATGTGGATTATTTTAGCTTCCTGGAGAAAAAGCTACAGACAACCTGATAATTACCTGGAAAAAAGGAAGTTATGATGTGACATGATCTTTTTTTTTCACCCATGTCTTACACCAAATACAATAATATTCCAGAATACACTTCTTTTTCAACCTCAGATTTGTAAAATGTTCCACTGTTTGGTCAGAGGATAACTATAACAGAAATAGCCACCCTCCCATCAGGCAGAGAACTACCAAGTATCAGGGCCAGAATGTCCAGGTTAAAGAACAGCTTCTTTCCTGAGGATGTGAGACTATTGAACTCTGTGCTTTGGATTCTATCGCTGCTATCTGATATGTCCCTGTATCTGTTTATATACTGGGGGTTGGGGGGTTGCATTCAATTACACTGTTACTTATTCGCACTTCATGTATACATCCTCTGAGTTTTCATACATATTTTCATGTCTAAATTCTATATTTTTTAAATAATCGTCAATAGTTATTTTTTAATCTCGTAATCGCCTTTTTAGATTTACTTAGTCCTGAATATTTTGTCATTTTTCTCATTTATCAGGTATTTGTAAGGAATGACAATAAAGTCTTCTAAGGTAATAATGATTGGGCATGATCATAACCATCAATTCCATTTACGACCTTATTGCTCATCCGTGCATAAATGTAAACTGAAGATGAAGTTCATTTGATCAAACTAAACTGTCGATGGGACCAGCAAGCTGTTTACAAAGCTGTCAGCCATGTTGTTAGATAAGGCACATGCAAACACAATGTTACTGCATTGCTCTGTGATTCATCCACCTCCTGTCAAAACACCACAGCTTAACTGACACCAGTTAGTTTTCCTATTCTTCCTCCTGAAGCTTCACGTCTTTTCACTTCACTGATATCTACTTTTGTTTGTCTAAAGCCTCCATTTTCCTCCTCGACAGCTTAGAAAAACTTCGATCTGGGTTCTTTGCCCTGTTGGGAATGCATCCCAACACACAGCAGTCCTGGGTGTTTTTAGCTTTTTGTTTGCAGAAGGAAATGAAATGACAACATAAACCCAAAGGAAACCAAGGAATTGTTTTATCCTCCTTTCTGAAGTTTCTTCCACATTTTCTGATTTAAAGGTTCTTCTTCGGCAGGTTTTCCTTGTCAGAGCTGAGGATATTGTAAATTGAGCCAAACGTGTCATTTGTGATATTAATAAACATGAGAAATGTCTTCCCTGATAAAAAATTATAGGATAGAGGATAAAAGGAAAGGATAAAATTAAATTAAATTGGCTTGACTCAAGATCACCCTGTGATCACAGTCAGGTTTTAGATCATATCTAAACTCACTTCCTTGTCTCCTCAGCGTTTCAGACGGAGGGGAAGCTGTATCTGATCCTGGACTTTCTTAGAGGAGGAGATCTCTTCACTCGTCTCTCTAAAGAGGTGATATCTCTGTTACAGCAAGAATAATAACATGTAATCATCCCTGAAATAATAAATACACACTTTTATGGTATAGTAAGTCTATTTTTCATAACCATATATTACTGATGAAAATTGCTTATTTCAACCACTAAAACTAAAGTTCAGCTTCTTTACCACTGATTAGTGTCTTGTTGTTAGTGAATTATCTTTTACAATTAATTAAGCTTATGATTATATTTGAGTGTTAAAATCAGGAACAAATGTCCACAGCCAAAATTATTTTTTCACTTATAGTGTTCAGTAGTGTGGAATAAAAACAAAAACATAGAACTTGTAGATTCCTTGTTAAATCCAACAAATGACTCTTACAATTAGGAAAGGATGCTCTGAGGCGTAGTGTCCATACCATGTAAAAATGCAGAACAGATATGGTTGTAGACTTTAATATTTTTTTGTTCAAGTGCTTTGTTGCTCACAAGAATTGTGATTTTGAAACCATGATTGAAAGTAGGAATGGTTTCAGCAGGTCTTTATACACAAAAAAGGAATGAAAATAGAGCCTTGAGTTCAAAATGACCCCATCATATTACAGCTTAAACCTC
Source organism: Ostorhinchus cyanosoma (assembly GCA_029814465.1). Lineage (NCBI taxonomy): Eukaryota > Metazoa > Chordata > Actinopteri > Kurtiformes > Apogonidae > Ostorhinchus > Ostorhinchus cyanosoma. The sequence continues at coordinate 26,804,801 of JAPTYQ010000014.1, forward strand.
TAAATGATTGAAACTACTGAAAGAAAAGTACATTTATAAGCTGTTATCATCAAATTTTGGTATTTTAAAGAGATAATCCAAGTAGTTTCTAGTGTTTCTGCTCTACTGGAAAACAACCATTATATTTCATGCTCTCTTCATATATTTTGCTTCTCAAATATTTGCCTGAAAGAGCTGTCTGACAAAAGCACTGCAGTAAAATGTAGAGTATTCGACTCTATAGTTATGTGTGACATTTGATTCATGTTGGGTTCAGATTAACATAATAATTATACTGAGTCATTTGGAGGGGACAAAGGGTTTAATATGTTGCATTTCTGCCAAAGTATATTCAACAAAAGACTCTTATTCTTCATGACTGTTGCTTTAATGATTAACATTGATTGGAGTGACATTTAACATAAAAAACGAGCAAAGGGAAACAGTGTCATTAATGAGCTACTCGCTCCACATGACAGGACAGAATTCTACACAGAAAATCACTCATAAAACTTTTTTTTTTAATCTGTCAGCCAAAGATGTTTTCCTGAAGGTGATAAAGTACAGAAATTATATTAGAAAAGAGGGAGAGACAGCTTGCAAAATGTTCTTAAAAGCTCCAAAAAGAAGCTGTCTTCTACTTTTAGTGTTTTCAGATTACACAAGTTAAATAGATATATAGAACATCAAGAATCATTCATTCAGTTAGTTGCTGTTAGTTGTGTTTTTTCCACAATGACCTTGATCTTTTGAGTCCAAGTGATGGTGTGTGCAAAATTTTAGAACACTCTGTGAAACCATTCCTTATGTATTACATTTTAATCACAATGGAAAGTGATCCATTTGTGTATTTTTCATAAAACCAGCTGGTTTTTGATGCGAGAGGGAAAGTCGGAAGCCACAGTTTCCATTTCCACATGTATGTTTTATGTTTGTGTGTGTCCAGGTCATGTTCACCGAGGAGGATGTGAAGTTTTACCTTGCAGAGCTCGCTTTGGCCCTCGATCACCTTCATGGCCTTGGCATCATTTACAGAGACCTCAAGCCTGAAAAGTACACACACACACATACACACACAAAGTCCTGCTGCATTATAAATGTTCACCCACAGAATAATAAAACACTTTTCTGTTGTTTCAGCATCCTGCTCGATGAGGAGGGACACATCAAGCTGACCGGTGCGTAATATTATACCTTTGTTGTGTTTCTGTTGCACAGTGTGTCTTTCTATTCCACTGCTGAGTGTCATTAGGAACATTTTCACAGTCACGGGTGGAATGTAACTTTCCTGCAGCATTTCAAATATGAGATATTTTCACTTGACTCGAGTGGACTAAAAAGTATATCTGCTGCTGAGATTTAGTGGTGAAGTATAAAGTAGCATAAAACAAAAATACAAATTGCATTTTACTGAAGTACTTATTTTCATTCCTCCATTGGTTGTAATTATGTCAGCTGCCATATTCTTTTTCGATTTATTCTTTCCCATGACATTAACAGGATTCGAATACAACATAAACTATGTATTGTCTCTTTCATGTATGCGCAGACTTTGGGCTCAGTAAAGAGTCAATAGACCATGAAAATAAGGCCTACTCTTTCTGTGGGACGGTGGAGTACATGGCCCCTGAGGTGGTGAACAGACGAGGACACACCCACAGTGCAGACTGGTGGTCGTATGGTGTGCTCATGGTGAGAAGACCCTACTCGGTTGTTAGCTAGAATTAGCATTATCAAGCTGCACAAGGTAAAAGCGTTAGATCAAAGCCGTTTTAATCACCTGCACGGCCTTGGCATCATTTAGAGGCTTCAAGCCTGAAAAGTACACACACACACACACCCCCTACACACACACACACACACACACACACACACACACAGTCCTGCTGCATTATAAACATTTGCCTGCAGAAGTTGGGGTCTTCCTTAACAGACACAAAGCAAATGATTATATCTACTTCAGAGCTTCATATGCTGTCACTCATTTTTCCCGCCATTGTTTATTTGATTTGGGTAAAGGGCACGTGTTAATGATGATGTTCCCATCCCTAATGTTAATAAATGCTTACCTATTTGGTTTAATGTGAGATATGACAAAAAAGGCATCAGATCCTCTCATCCAAGGGCAAGATTTCCAGCTTTTGGTATTTTTGCATAAAAAGTGACTTGGATCAGAAATCGCAGATTATTTTTCATTCGTTCTTGCAGCTTTACCTGATGACATTCTCATTGTTCATTTTATGTTTTCCTGAGTTTTTAAATAAATGTTAGACTTTTTATACTTTTATTTAATGATTAACTTCTATGCCATCCTCTGCAGTTTTCAGCATTAAATCTCTGTCTCTGTTGGTGTTCTGTCCTTTCTCTCAGTTTGAGATGCTGACGGGAACGCTGCCTTTTCAAGGCAAAGACCGGAAAGAGACGATGACCATGATCCTCAAGTAAGACACTTTATACTGTCCGCTGTCTCTTCTCCAATCACCACCGAACAGCTTCTGTTACAGCGCACTGTTCATCTGAGATGAGACTGCTCTCCTCCCGCAGTGATTTGGTCCAGGGGAAAGTGGAGGAGTTATATTAGAGGAGATAAAGTGCAGCACTCAGGAGGAAGAGGACAGATAAGAGGAAGGGAGCTGAAAGCCATTTATAATGCTGAAGGGGGGAAAAGTCAAGAGATGGAAGGTGAAAGAGAAAAAGTCCAGTCATGTTGGAGTCAGAGACATAATAATATAAATAAAAATAATAATCATAATCATCATTATTATTATTGTTATTATTATTATTATTAGTAGTAGTAGTAGTATTATAAAATGGAGTCAAGCTGAAGTTAAACCATTATAAAGCTCTGACTTGTAAGGGGAAGCTAGTATATACATTACATAATATATAGAACAAAAACAGCATCAGAATGACAGAGGTCAAAGGCTTAAATAGATTACAGAACAGCAAACAGTAAAGCATGATTGAACAAACTGTTATGATGTTGCATATAGAAATCAGAATATTTATGTAAAAATCTCATTAAGATCCACCATGTTATCAGTGACCCAGACTCAGAGTTACATTTACATTAGACCCATGTTTTAACTGATTAAAATCATGTTTTTCTTTAAACATCGTCACAAATGTCTTCCATTATGATGGCGGATGAATGTGATTTTCCAGAACATCAGTGAAATCAGAAACTATGTAATAAAACCATTTGTGATGCTATGAATGCTATGTCACTAGATGGACAGACAGGAACTGAAATTAAATTAAGAAAATGGAAGCAAAAGGAACACGTCAGAGCGCTGCATTATGACAGTGGGGGAGACTGAGGTCAGGCTTGACGACCTAATAATTTTTCTTACAGCCTTTTTTGTGGCATCTCTTCGGTTCATGAGCAACTGCTGAAGGTTTTCATGTTGTGTCCAGGTTAAGGACCGTTTAAGCTCTGGTTTTCTGTAGCTTAATCCTGTATAATGTGAAACAATAAAGTGACTCTTGGATCTATAATTATTATTTTTATTATCACAAGGCAATTCTGGTGAAAAATGCTGAATGTAAACACCTCTTACCTATATTTGATGAGATTTTTCATTCACAAAGTTTATTAGATCAATGCTCAGCCCTAAGAAGTCTGTCCTGTTGAAAGAATATCTTGTTCCACTGATGTTTAGCCTCACTTTTCTGTAAATTAACTTTGAACTAAAACCTTAAAAGTCCAATAACAATCAAAAATGTGACTTAAAAAGCAAAAAAAATAATGATTTTTAACATCTTTCAAAAACATAAATACCAGTTAATTGTGTTAATTCGATATATTGCAGTAAACGTGCAATAGAAACGGACTGTCCTGCTTCCTCTGTCGTCTCTGTTTACCATCTGTCTCCAGAAAAATGCTGATCAGGCTTCCTGTGTGTGTTTCAGATGCTTCAGTTTTGGATATTTGATAACAGCTCCCTGCTGTTATTCTGTTTCTTCTTTTTTTTTTTTTTTTTTTTTTTTTATAAATCAAACCCTGCTCTTTGTCTTTGCAGGGCCAAACTGGGAATGCCGCAGTTTTTGAGTTCAGAAGCACAGAGTCTCCTCAGGAACCTTTTCAAAAGAAACCCTGCCAACAGATTAGGTGAAGTTTTATACCTGGTTTTTCAGATGCACAGCAAAAGTGCCTGCTCATGAACACACGAACACAGAGAAATACTCATTTTCGTCTAAGCATAAACAGACAAAACAATGTTGTTTCAGTGAGTTTCTGGTAAATCTAGTTCAATATGAGGTGTTAACTAAGATGAAGTTAGATGCATGTTTAAAACGACACACTCAACAATAGTATTTTTTGTTTTTTAGAAAAACTAAGACTTATTTTCCAGAAAGCACAGCAAGGGTTTGTTGAAATTCCATTCTTGCAGCATTTATTTATATATTTATTTTTTCAGATGATTCATTAGCTGTTAAAGCTGTAACAGCCACTCTTCTGGGATCCACAAACCATGAAATCACATGAATAAATAAAAATTTAAATGACCCATATAATATGATCACAAATTTTACAGTCCAGTGAGTCAAGTTCACACCAAAGACAACCTCAATTAATTAATGTCTTATTTGCCTCTCATTGAACATTTAGATAACTTTTGTAACCTTCAGATTTTGGCCTTCGTTGTGTCATGTGTCCAGAAGAAGGTTGTGAAGACAGGGTTATTTAGTCAGATGATATGTGTATTTATCTAATTAATGTACAAAATCTCCTTTTTACAACTATAGAGTAAAATTAGACATTATTAATGTAATATTGCAACAACATGCCACAATAAAAGGTTTAACTTACTCAACATGTAAACCAGTCTTTGTCCCATTGTGCCCCCTGCTGGTCTGAACTGGACTAACAACTGCTGCTGTTTGTAGGAGCTGGACCAGACGGTGTGGAGGAGATTAAAAGACATCAGTTCTTCAACACCATCGACTGGAACGTGAGTGTTTGCAGATACAGAAACATGCAGTGGAAAGAGTCCCAGCTGTATTAATGTTCATGCTCCTGTTATAGAAACTGTACCGCAGAGAGATCCACCCTCCCTTCAAACCAGCTGCAGGACGACCTGACGACACTTTCTATTTTGATCCGGAGTTCACAGCTAAAACCCCCAGAGGTACAGGCCGCCCCTCTACACATGTCACCTCACCTTGTCCTTCACTCTGTCAGGTTAATTCAGATGTGTTTGTGTGTGTCAGATTCTCCAGGGGTTCCTCCCAGCGCCAACGCTCATCAGCTCTTCAGAGGGTTCAGCTTTGTGGCCATAACAGAGGAGGAAACTCAGCCATTACCGAATACTATTGTACAGGTATGAGAACAACTTGAATAATCCCTTCACATTGACGGTAATGAATGATCAGATTTAATAGATACACATCAGTCAGGGATAAAGTAAGGTGGATTAATGGGAAGATTCATACAAAAATGTGTTACTTTAAGTGCAGATTTGCAGTTTTTTTTAAGTAAAAACCCTTAAATTATGGAAGCTCAAAAAAGGGATCAATTTAGGGCATCACATCAAATATGTTCTTCAAAACCGCTGTTTATTAAAGGTCTCATATTGTGTAAAAACCATTTTATTCTTGGTAACTATGAACCATTAAGTGGACAATGGAGCTGAGTTTAGCTGGAGATTTATTTCATTTTCAGGTGATGTTGCCCTGTTAACTGCAGTCTTCTATTAATATTTCAGTTACTGATATTTTATCCACCCCATGTTTTACTTTTAGACTTTTTAACTCTGCTAGTTCCAGCACAGACATTATTCTGTAAAGTAAAATATACACTTGATTAGCTGTAACTATTAACATTTGTGATATTTATGTGTAGCAACTGCATAGAAGCACATCTCATTTCTCCGATACCTATGAGATTAAAGAGGACATCGGTGTCGGGTCCTACTCCATCTGTAAGCGCTGTCTTCACAAAGGGACTGGAATGGAGTACGCAGTGAAGGTACAGCACAGCGTCTGTCTCCAGGGACTCCAACCTGACTGTTGTCTGAGCTTTACTCACCATAAATGATGTTTGTCTGGTTACAGATCATCAATAAGGTAAAACGAGACCCAACAGAGGAGGTGGAGATCCTGCTGAGATATGGACAGCACCCCAACATCATCACACTCAAAGATGTGAGTAACAATGAACAAACTTCAGTCAGTTTGATTTAGCTGGGGAAAAAAAAGGTAAAACCCTCTGTTGGTGCCATTTATCCATAGCAGAGGTTCAAACTCAAAATGCCCACATATGAACCCAGTTGAAAGTGGTTGGGATATAGTTAAGTTGAAGAATGATGGTCACAAGCCATCAAACAGAGCAAAGCTGGTTGTGGCTTTCATCCAGGAGTGACATAAAATAGTCATATCAATGTCTGGATATCGTTTTGTTTAAGAATGTATATTAACCTGTTTCATTTGCATTATTCACATCCCAAACTTCTTATTTTCCTTCAAATAAATGCCCTCTCTTAAACCATTAAAATATATTTATTAAACCCCAACACTCCTACATGTTCAGTAAAGTCAAAGCACAAAGCTGACACCTGCTGGACCAGTTGCTGTCCTACATGCACTTGAATTAATAAATGACAGTGTCTGCCTATTTTTATGGTTCTGCTGCATGCTGCAGACCCTCAGGGATTGTTGTGACTTTTCATTAAATTTATTAAGAATCAGTGCAGAAGACAGACAGATCAACAAACAAACGGATAAAAATGACAACATAACCTCCTCAGTTGAGTTGAATATATTTTTATGTATCATCTAGTATCTAGTACTAACAAGAGAAACACTAGTTTCTCCCGTTAGTGGGTTGACAAAATGAGTTTTGTGTTTTGATGCTAATGGTTTTGCTGTGACTCACTCTAATTAGAGTTAAAAATATCCTGCTGCTGGGTGAAAATGTCCTCTGTTGTACCAGCTCCAGTAACAAAGACAATATAAATTATACATTCTGTATATGTTTCTCACCTTACCTACGCAGCATGACATTTTCAATATTCTGCAGATAAAAGCAGTTCATCATACGCTACCTTAAATATTTTATCAGCTCAGATCAGAGAATTAATTTACACTGTAACAAGGGAAATCCAAGAAAATCAAAAGGCCATGATTCTGGGGAAGAAAAATTCAGCAAAATCCTAATCTCATTTTAACAGGATATATCTAGTGTTGTCTGAATAATTTATTTCAGTTAATATGGAACTGGATTTGATCAGTAACAAAGTAAAAATGTTTTGCTTGACATCCTAGCAGATGTACAAGAGTGTTTTCACTTATTACTTGCAATAATCCCAACCTTTTTAAACTATTCTACAGTTTTAAGTTCTTTCTTTAACCTGGCTTTTCTTTTCATTTTTAGAAACTGAGCGAACCAAAATTCACCAGCACATTTATTATCTTTAAGACTTGTGATTTCTTCCTGTTGGAGCTGTTTTGACTGTTTTAATCATTAAAAATGTAGATTTTGAGCTATGTAGACCTGCAGCGAATAACTAACACAGCCAAGTATATTTCATAGAGGGGAAACATTTATAGATTCTTTGTTTAGTCAAATATTTGCAATTGACAGTGACATTAAGCAGAAAACCCTAGGGACATGTGAATATCTGGTATTTCTACTGGTTTGGATTATTGTTTCAGCTCCACCTGGTTACACTGTCGCACATTTTAATGTTCATTTTTTTATATGGACTTAAGTGTTGACTGATTCTCTGTGTTGAAGGTATACGATGATGGCCGGTCGGTGTTCCTGGTGACAGAGCTGATGAAAGGCGGTGAGCTGCTGGACAAAATCCTGCGTCAGAAGTTTTTTTCAGAGAGAGAAGCCAGCGCTGTTCTGTACACCATCACCAAGACTGTGGAGTATCTGCACGTCCAGGGGGTACGCAAACCAACACACAGGCTTTTATGACGCAAATACATGTCAGAGAGATGCTGCTGCAGTCTTCAGCTTTGTGTTGTTTGTACAGGTGGTTCACAGAGACCTGAAGCCCAGTAACATCCTCTATGTGGACGAGAGTGGGAACGCAGAGTCCATCAGGATCTGCGACTTTGGTTTTGCCAAACAGCTGAGGGCAGAGAACGGGCTGCTCATGACGCCATGTTACACTGCCAACTTTGTCGCCCCTGAGGTATGACAAGATTTTATTGCATTAAGCGGTGATACAAGTCCAACATTCATGGGATGTCACTTTAACATGTGATTTTTGTATCAGTCACTTATCAGAATTTCATGTGTGAGCTATAATTTATGTATTAGTTTATTCCCCAGGGACAACACATATAATGATCAGCTGTATTGAACAACATCAGATGTAAATATACCGGATTATAAGGAAAATGCTAATTTGAATCTGTGGTCCCTAGACAGGTAACAAAAAACATGATTACAACATACAAACAGAACAATAAAATAATGACAAATTAAAAATACAAACGTTAAAATATATATTTATAAGATAAAATGATTACAAGACTGGTTTGCTTTTAGCCACTGTTTGAGTTGAGCATCTCTTATTGTGAATGGTGGACTGTTCATGTATTTAGTTCCCTTCACAGAAAGTATATTTTATCCAAAAGTGGTTCTTCTGTGTAGGACCTCATTGTCTCACAAAGAAAGGTCTCTGTTTTTTTCTTTTTTTAATCATTGTCTTCTTTTTATTTGTAATGACTTGTAAATAAGTTAAACTAATATACAGCTGAACCAAAAGAATAGCAATTAAATGCAAATCAATTTGAAAAACTCACAAGTTAAAAAATGTTATTCTACATAATTTATACATAGATGAAATTCTTTGTTAATTATGTGAAAAATAGCAGAAGAGTTATCAGTTTTGTTATTTTGAAATTAAGCCATTTGAAATTGGACATTAAAAACAAACCATACTTTTACTGTGAGAATTTGACACATTTTGTTAAAGAAACTGATTCTCTTGGTTGTTTACTGTTGTTACTGTTTTGTTGAATCCTGGCAGATTACTTAGATATTACAGTTGTGAAGTTCATATTCAAATATAGTTGTGTTTTTGTGTTGCAGGTGTTGAAGAAACAGGGCTATGATGCAGCCTGTGACATCTGGAGTCTCGGAGTTCTGCTCTACACGATGCTGACAGGGTGTGTGTCTGTGTACTTGAAATTGATTTTAATTAATCTGGTCATTCTAAATTAAGAACTAAATGCTGCAGCACAAGCTCCAAGAAAAATATTGTGTAAAAGGCTCATATTGTGTGTAACAAAAAACAAAACAAAAACCAACAAAAAAAACCTGAATCATCATTTACAAAGCATTGTTCAAAACATAGAAAGTGTTCAAAAATAGTAAGAGAAATGTACACAGTTAATTACTTCATTACATAAATACTTTCCCTAAAAAATATCAGTACAGGTTCCCAGATCTTCTCAAAAACTCTACCTCTATCTTCTAGTAACCATTTCACTCAAACACAAATCATACAGTACATACTAACCCTAACCCTTCTGCTCATGCTCTGTTCCATCAAGGTCAAAACTGGATGTTTGAGCGAGATAATGGAACTCATCCCGGACATATGTTTTTGTTTTTTTTAATGATAAACAAAAAACTTATTTGCATTTGTTTGTGTCTGTCTGATGCATCCTCACCTTTTGAGACACAAAAAGAGATTTTTCCAAGTATTTTGTAATAATATTTGCGAATGTGTTAAATTATTAAGGTCTCCGGTTTCCACTACTGTATGTCTGACCTTAGATGTTTTTCTGTCTGCAGGTTCACTCCGTTCGCTAACGGCCCAGAGGACACACCAGAGGAGATCTTGGCTCGCATCGGCAGTGGGAAGTTCTCTCTCAGCGGTGGATACTGGAACTCTGTGTCTGTGGAGGCGAAGGTGAGTGGACGCAGACTCTGTAAACAAACACACTCATCACTGTTATTTTGAGCAGAGTCTGTGTCTGTGTAGTCTGTGACCTTGGTGTTTCCTCTTGATTCTTCAGGATCTGGTGTCAAAGATGCTGCACGTAGACCCCCACCAGCGGCTCACAGCTGGCCAGGTCCTCAGACACCCCTGGGTGACGCATAGAGACCAGCTGCCCAAGTACACCCTCAACAGACAGGACGCTCCACACCTTGTCAAGGTGACACACACACACACACACACACACACACACACACACACACACACACACACACCTTTAAATGTACTCCAACATTAAAGTCAGCTAAAGTGGAACACAACAAAGGACTTTTATTAAAAAATAAATGAGAATCCTCATTTTCTGCAGCTTTATTCTTCTACTCCGCTACATCTCAGAGACAAATATTGTACTTTTAACATCACTCTAGTCGTCTGACAGCTTTAGTTACTTTGCAGATCAATATTTCCCATCACTTTCTTGTCCAGTGAAACTCATTTATCTCTAGATGTGTTGATTTTGAAAGATTATGATGGACCAAGAGGTGTACAAAGCTTATTAAACTTGTTTCTTTATAACAAGCAGAGAATTATGAGGAACACCTGAACACATCATGCAGTGGTCTATAACAGCTCTGTAACAACTCTGCAATAGAGTCAAAGTCATTGTTTTTCCTGCCATCAAGACGCAGTAACGTCTCTGATGGTTGTGACACACACTTCTTAAAGAATAATACTATCATATCCACACTCCTCTCCTGGACAGTGATAATGTAATTATATCACCCTAAATTATCTACATCGGTTTTACCTTATAAGGTATGAGCCTTATGTTCTGAATTGATGATCTACTGTGACATCTTGTTTGATTTAGCACATTTAAAAACATTTTTCCCGCTCAACTAATTGATACCTTAAGGTCCTTGTAAAAGGAGTTGCCTTTTTATCAGTGGTTTTCATGCTAATGTAGGTAATTCAGGATGATAGTTACATTATCACTGATAAGGAGAGGAGTGTTGATAGTATTACCCTTTATGATCCCAGTCTGTGAAGGTTAGGTCCCTGTGCACGGCACTTGTATTCTGTTGCATATAATGTGGTCAAAATCATAACTAGGTGTCTTTTTATAAACTATTTCATATCCATTTTGGAATTTTGCTCTGGCAAATGTTGAGGTGAATCACTTGAGGTGGTTTTTGCTATTTGTCATGAAAGCATGAATGTCTATAGAGCAAATGGAAACAAATTTATGATTAAATTCTGATGTAGCAGCACATTTAATTCACTTGCTTGATCCGGTGTTTTCTGCTTCTTCCCACTTGTTTCGAAAAGTGTGGTTCTTATCATGTGTAATGTAATTTACAGCATCGGCCCAGTTTAGGGAAGTGCTCATAATTTTTATATTTGCAAATTGTCAAAAGTTTGCTTCACATTTTCCTGTATATGTTATTGATACACATTGATACAAATTGATAAAAATTGATTGATACAAATTCCTAAGATTGTGTTATCACTAGGTAAGATGAGAAAAACACTAAACAAAATGCTTTTTTAAAAAATAAGTATATATTTGTATTGAAAGACAAATCGGATTCTACAGACAGAAGACAGATTTCATCTCTTTAGCTGATATATTTCCGTCCTGTCTCGGTGCAGGGGGCCATGGCAGCCACCTACTCTGCCCTCAACAGGAATGTCCCGCCGGTCCTGGAGCCGGTGGGCTGCTCCACTCTGGCCCAGAGGAGGGGAATAAAGAAGATCACCTCTACCGCTCTGTGACCTTTAACCTCCTCTTACCTGTCAACTCTGACCTCGCTCTGACCTCCGTCAGACCCCCTTCTGGTCTGGTGGGACAGACTACTGATGGACCTGCGATCTGCTAACGCCAAATAGGAGCCCTGCCCCCGCCCCACCCACCTTGCCCTGCCCTCTTCTGATTGGATCTTTCCTGTTGTCTTTCCGTAGAGTCACAGCTGAAATACAAACCTGCTGCAGAATCCTCCTGTGGCCATTTTGCTTTGGACAATCAGCGCTGCCTTGTAGACGCAGTGCGTCAGGACAGAAAATGTCCTGTATTTATTCACTTCAAATGGGGAAATCTGAAATAGGAAGGTGATAACCTAATGTATGCATTTAAAGAACTGGGATCATTGTTATTCTACTGTCGTTAAGGTTCTGCATAGCTGTAGATCCTGCATTTAAACCTCAAGTAGCCTCTGAGATGACGGCGTCTACAGAAAAGGCCAGAAGGTGTGAATCAGCAGTGACATCTGAGCGCAGAGGCATTTACTCTGACTTCCCGTTTTCAGTATTTTAATTTTCAGGTGTAAAGAACAAAGTCTAAATGAATCATTTTAGCCACTGGACAGTCCAGTCTATCAGGGAGCTCATCAAATTATCAGTATGTGTTTGGAAAAATATGTTTTCAGGATTAAACCTAGCTTTATTGTGAGTTTTCTGTACTCAGATCAGTAAATGAAAAAAATTACACTTCATACTCAAAAATTAGTAAGAACATCCCTGGCCTCTCTTTATTTTAGATTTTTATACTAAACAGCTGTTTAATGCAGCGTTAAGTGTCTTTCTGATGCTGCACAAGGCAAGTTGGATGCCACCTGGTGATGTTCCATGTACATCTTCTCTAAGTTAAATTTGTCTTTACATTATTTTATTTTTATAACATTCACTACCTTGTTAATTTGTTGAAACGCATGCTTTCTCACAGTGTCAGGGAGATTTTGTAGTGAAGAAAAATAATCTCTCTGCCATTACATCTTCCTCGTTTTAAGGACATTTAGTCCTTTGCTCTGGTAGTACGTCGCATCCTGCTACACAGATTTCCAAACTGTCTGCACCACAGATTCATTAAAATGCAAGAACTGGAAGAATTGAACATAGTGTTCGTCCAATAGAGCCGTTTTGCTAAATACTGTCCTTTGGCTCCCATTTTCTGGCTCACCTGGTGTGTTAGGACTTCGAATATTCAAAATACTCCGGTTTTCACAACCAGAATCATACACAGAACAGATCACTGAGGCTGATGTGATTCACATGCCAAGGAACTGTTAGTGATTTAGTGTATCAATACATGACTGTCCCTCACTGTTAAACCCAATTAGATGCAATTCAGCATGATATGATGCAATTCAAAAGAATGTGATTCTGTACAATTTGATATCGTACAGATGGTTACATTTTTTTGTTCAAATCTGTCAGTTTGACATCACATGTGTTTTTCTAGTACTCGGTGAGTATCACATTTCTGTTCTTCTTTTAGAAAACAGGTCTTTCCACAAGTTAGGAAAGGTCTGAAAAGACCAAATCAAACCAGTTATTATTTCCTGTTCTGCTTTTCAGTTGGACTTTAAAAACACGCCTCCGTCACAATAACAGCCTAAAGCTCTGTTTATTTTTGGTGGGTATTGCCTAATGACAGCAGTGGAGATGAAAGAAAACAGTTCAGACAAGAGGAATCAACCTATCATTAAATGGATATTTTCACAAGCCATATTTCTAAATATTACAGGCAGAGGGTGTTTATTAAAAACTATAATTAGATATGAGTATACAGATGCAAAGACGTTTAAAGTTATGCTCAAAATGACACATGCCTGGTAGTTGCAGACATAAAATACCAGTGTTAGATTTAACAAATGCTACTTAACTGTTTCACCATTTATTCTGTGAGTGTCATGGCTAAGGTTAAGTTTAGACACAAAAACAACTTGATTAATGTTAGAAAAAGGGTTAAAAGAACACGTGGAAGACATGACTTGACAAGTCCACATAGTTCCCCCTCCTAAGGATTATCCAGACTTAACCACCGGGCCTGGTCACTGTTTTCCGTGCACTTACACTTAAAAGCACCAGAGGAACAGAAACACTGGTTGTTTTCAAGCCCTTTTAACTGATCCATATCGTTAATTCCCTGTATATCTGTGTGGGTGCGCAGTTTGTGAAATCTGTGGCGAAAACATCTTGAACCTTTATGCAATGTGTTGATACAATACAGCTGGTGGTTTTTTGTGTCTTGCCTTGTGCTGCTTTAAGATGTTTTTTCAGAAACAAGCTGTTTGAGGACGAATTGTTTAAGAGAGCTTCCTGCCTCCACAAACACTCACTGGTCTGAGGTCACATGATCAGCTTCTGCCCTGCTGTACGAGCCGACTGATCATCTCTGCGTGTGCAGCCGACAGGGAGCTGAACTGTAAATATAAAACTCAGGTTTCTACAAATTAAAACAATGCATTTTGTATGTCCGAGAGGAGGGAGATGTACATAATAAGCACACAGATATGACGTGACAGCAGGTTGTCTTCACTTCCCACCTGTTGTCTTCTTCCTAAAATGCCATGTGACCAAACTGATGTCTGCCGGGGTCGAGCTCCACATACGTGTCTTTAATGTGCTCATGTATGTGATTTAGAGAGAGCCCTTTAAAAGAAAAAAAAAAAACATTTAAATGGAAAACAGCAGTAAACGGTTAAAAACATTCCTCGTAAGTTCACAAAGCCATGTTTGAGGCCCACTGGTGAAGGAGTTAAAGGAACAGTTCGCCTACGATTCACAGCTTTTTCCACTTTGGTACACACTTGTGACAGGAAAAGATGGATTTTATTCTCATAATATAAATAATCAGTGCAGCGGAAGCAGAAATGCACTTGGTTTTATTTCTCATGTAGATCAAGGTGCTATAAATGTCTTGCACATTTCTCCACAGTTGCAGATTTTGTTCATATTTGCAGCTTTGGGTTTGCATTTATTAGACTCAGATCCATCAAAAGGCTTTACACAGCTTTATCTAAACAGGTAGGGACTAGCCTAGCCTTTAGCATAATGACCACAAATACACAAAAATGACAAATTAATTTAAGATGAATGGAAACACTCATGTACTTGTGATAACAGGTCATTTATTCCATTATCTTAAACATGTTTAATAAGATGAAATGAAAGCGACTGATATGTTGATAGTAGTCCTACGTATCGATCAATGTTTGACACTTATTGACTGACTTTTACAGATTAAATTAGTTTCTCCAATTGTAAAGATTCACATGAGAAGCAATAAGAAGTAGTGATAATTGGTTCATTAGCAGTTATTTCAAGGTAACAAAGCTTGTTTTGTTAAGATGAACTTGTGTGATATCATGAGATCATGTTTGATTAAATCGATAAAATAATTAACCTGTTATGAAAAAGTTACCTTATTATGTCAGTATCGTCAGAGAAACTTTGTCAAGATAATGAAATAAACCAATTATAGTGGGAACATGAGCTTTAAGTGGTGCTTCCAGCTTGTCTCAGCTTTAAGGAGATTAAATTATCAGAAAATACTACATATATGATAAATGCAAGGAGATAAATGAAAATATATGTGAAAATCTGCAGTGGAAATGTAAAGAATCCCCTCAAATTTTTCCAGTTTAATTTTGGAAATATGTCAAAGTGAATTTCTCAGCTGTAGTTCATAAAACGGATGCTTAAAGACTTAACCCACTGGACTTCCAACATGGCTGTCACAGAGCGTTCAGGTTTGTCAACAAAGAACTCCTTTCTCTTGCTTTATTTCTTTTTTTTTTTTTGTGGACTTAAGACGATCAGCAAACACTGAAAGTTCAGCCTCATCTGTTAATCACAACCTTGTCCTAAAACCTCTTCAGCATTCAGTGAATTATGGAACTGCTCTCTTTTTCTGCCTGAATGTCAACAAATCAACATAAGGGATCTAACTTTACTGCTCTGAGAGAAAAACAATAACTGTTTGGTATGTTTTATATAAATCTGAAATATATAAATGTTCATCTCTGCCTCGTCTATTGATGTACAGCTCTGGGAAAAGGAATGTAAAAGGATTTTTTTTTCTGTAATTATGAATAAGGGGAATAGCTTTTGTCTTCTTTACCTCCTCCTCTTCCTCTGTCTCTGATTCTGTTAGCGTTCAGCCCTGCTGCTACGCCAGCTCTCTGTTTTTGTACCTGCAGACTGTGAGAGTTGGACTTTATATTAAAAATAATAAAAAGGACAATCAGCTAATAATGCATGCTGGCTCTCATTGAATACGTCACATTTTGACAAATTTTTTATGTCAAACCATGGAGAAAATTTTTATTTTCATGATTTTTTTTTTTCACTTTCCTGTCTTTCAGCAGGATTATAAATACAATAGGAGTGTACTGCTTTTAATGAAATGTTGAGGGTAGAATATCAGCTGAAGAACTTTATATATATATATATATATATATATATATATATATATATA
>JAPTYQ010000014.1:26821043-26844278 GCA_029814465.1 Ostorhinchus cyanosoma
AATGATTGTTACTGCATTGGGTAATGTTAAGTGTTTCCTTATTGTAGTGTGTGTATATATATATATATATATATATATACATCTATGCATTTTCCAAACCTCAGTCCTGGAAAAGTTTGGATATTTTGTTATATGAGCTAATTACTAATTCACTTAAACCTTTATTTAAACAATTTTCAGTGTTTTCAGAGCAATTGCATTATATTTTGAAAATTATGTTGCCACTAACTCACCAAAAAAAATGAAAGGGAAATCAAATAAGATTAGAAAAGTTCATATAATATACATGTCAGATTCTATAATTTGCAGTGTAAGTGGTAAAAGTTAAAGGATCAGGATTATAAAAGGACAGACACAGGTTCACTTTGTCTCAGACGGTTAAAGAATGTCACTGCAGTCATTTGCATTAGCTGATATTTTCTCAAGGAATTTTTTTGTTTTTAGTATTTATATTATTACACAATTTCATTTTCATTCATTTCATTGATTTGTTTATTTCGAGCATTTACAGAATACATGCAAATCCAAAATTCCCAAATCATTCACACAGTGATGAAGCTCTGTAAACATCCTAGTGTGTGTGGACCTAAACTCATCTGAAAAGGAGTCCACGTTTCATCTGGTTTGCCAAACATATATTTGTCACTGGTTAATGTATTTCATTGATGCAGGTTTACAGCTGTAACAAGACGGTGCAGAAGAACATCTTGTTTCCCTCCTTGTGGTGCACGTATTTCAAATGGACGGTCAAACCTGACGCTCGCCTGAAGAACTTTCCAGGTGATGGACACAGTGGACATGTCTGTGTTTTTTCACTTTCATCAATTTCTCTGATGCCACTATTGTCCTCTTCACACTCCAACATCTGCGTTTTACTCTCAGACTTCACCTCTTCCTCCTCCTCCTCCTCCTCACCTAGGTTTGAGGCTTTGTAATCACAGACAGTGTTTCTCTAGTGTGTCCACAGACATCATGAACTGGTAACTTCGTAACGTCCTCCCTCCTCCTCAGGGTGTGAATATTCAATGATGAAGACACTATCCTCCTCCCCTGTGATGTGTGTGTGGTGACAAGTTTATTGGCTCTGCAAGTTGACGGGGAAAAAAAGTTCAATGTGGTTCAACTTTGCCATTTTTGACCAAACAACCATGCATAACTGATGCATTCGGTTACATCAGATTAGATTAGATAGAACTTTATTACTTTAATGTGAAAAATTAAGCATTTCAACTATTAGCTTTTACATTGTTATAAGAATAGAAAAAAAACAACAATCAACTTCTTTGCCCATATGTAAATGTAATCTTTGTCCATCTATGCATCTATACAACTTGTCCTTTATTCCAGAACCAGCTGAAACAAACACAAAAATCATGAAAAAAGATATCTTAAAAAAAAAAAAAAAACCTAAAGAAAAAATAATACAAATAGAAAAGTATATTATCTTTATAAACAACTGCAAACAAGTCAAATAACATCTACAAACAATATGTGCACTGCGGTCATCAACATATTTGGATCTAACTTACAACTTCGGATGGAACTAACATAAAACTTTGTGTAGATCCTGGTGTCATGTGCGTCACAATAAGAGTCTGTGAAACAACAGCGGAACCAATGTTTAGTTGCAGCGACACAGTAAACACAGCTTTGATTGAGCAAAATTGTTGTCAAATAATATTTTGGATCAATTCAATTGTTTCATATGAACAATATATGCTCTATGTTGACTATAAATAATTAAAATTCAGACAGAAGCTAACTGTAGTGATAAAAGAAAATAGTAAATAATGGTAAATATTGCAGTGACCAACATGTATTAAACTGAGCATTTGAGAGCTCCTCCATTTGTTTCAAGGTAAGATAATAACTGAAGCTAATACAACAAATACAATGTTTCTTAGTAATGCTTTAAGGTAGTTGTATACCATTTAAACAGATTAATATTACATACTACATTCAACAAACACCAGTAACGGCTTTAAGACAAAGACACATTTCAATATGGAAACAGAGGCATTTATTTGCTGAAATATTTCAGTCTGACGGAAGTAGAGTGTAAGTCTGCATTTAAATGTTCTGAAGTAATATGGAAAAAAACTATTAACCTTTTTTCTACATAATTTCTTTGACAGTAGTAAAGAATGTACCTTAGTATAAAAACAGAATCACTGTGAGAAGTCTGTGATGTTTTATTCTTTATTTTACTTGACGATTATGCTAATTACACAAATTGTCAAACATGTGGCCAGCCTGAATTCCACTAAATATAGATATGATGTGACATTTCAATCATAAAAGATTAAATAACATCACTAATAGTTCCAAGAAGTGTTCAGTAGACTTTTTAAGTCAACTAGAAGTGAAACTATAGATGTTTTCTAGTTTATATTCTATAGGACTGTATTTATAATTATTTTTGGGGAAAAAACTATTCAAGACACAATTTTCGATCCAGTTCGAATTGTGCAACTCCACTCAATGTCTCTGTCCATATTGATAAGATTGTAGTTCATAGTAAAGACAGTAAAACAAGATGTAGTTTTGTTGGGAAATGGTCATAGACTGCAAAGAACATTTCAGTGTTCTTTCACTTTGATTCATTTTCCTGGCGCCGCTGTTGGCCTCTTCATGCTCCAACATACGCCTTTTACTCTCAAACTTCAAATATTCCTCTTCTTCCTCCTCCTCACCTAGGTTCTAGGCTTTGGCATCACATGTAGTAGCTCTGTGGTGTGTTCTCTGACTACAGGATGTTTGACTATTGGCTTTTTAGCAGGAACTGACCTGTCCACAGACATTGTGAACTGGTAACTTCCTTCCTCTTCAGGGTTGGAGTATTCAATGACAAAGACGCCGTCCTCCTCTTCATCGTCCTCTGCAGGTAACGTACACTCCATCTCATAGCACACAGTGGCACCGGGGTTCACCTGCTCCCCTGCGATGTGTGTGTCGTCTATTCGCACCACTGTGATCTGGTCCATCCCACTGGTGACGTCCCAGTTTCCATTTCCTGCCCCAGCTCCACCTCTGACCAGCAGTTGCTCCAATGCCTTCATGAATCAAAAAGCAAAAACTGTTATTATGACCATCCTACCCACCTGACACATTCCCATAATCTCAAAACTAATTAGAAAGCATTCAGAGACTTTGCTGAAAACTTGATCTGGAACAATATTTCAAGAAAGTTTCAAGAAAATGAAAAAAGTGTGTATTCTAAACAAATGAATGAAGCTAAAGGATGTTGTAGTCACAAGCCATTTTCAACACTTTTCATTGGTTAAATATTTCTAAAACCATCACGAAAACTTGAAGACTGACCATCAGAATAGTTTTATGACCAAAAAAAACACCAAAAATGGACTTAAGATGTTTCCACCTGACAGTGATGAAATATACCTAGAGTTGCTAATTTTCTTAAGTGACATAAAGTTTTATTTTTCAAAATGTATCGCCTCTCTGTAAGTAGCTGTGGCTTGACATTTAACCTGGCAGATTTAATATTCACAATAAATAAGTCACATCACACAGTTATAATTGCAAGCACTTAAACTAAAATTCAAGCACTTTTCAGACCTTGAAACAACAGAATTCAAGCATTCTCAAGGCTTTCAAGCACCCATACAAACCTTCTGTCTTCTTGTTCGCATCGCTGCAGCATTTTGTGCTAGGCGCTGAGCTCTTTCTGTTGAGCTTTCATTTTGTCTTCTTGCTCGCATCGATGCAGCATTTCGTGCTCTGCGTCGCTCTCGCTCTGATGAAGACTCAGCTGCCCGACGGAACCTTCTTTTCATAGCATTGGCTTTAAGATGTCTGTCACTAAGGCGACTTTTTCGTCGACGCATCTAAAAATAAAAAATATAAACATAATTATTAATAATATTAAGGTGAATAGATTGTCTTGTCAAAAAAGTATTTAAAATTGTGTGAATTCAACTTGAATGAGAAGAAAATAGGATAAAAAGATCAGAAAAAAATGTGTTGATCCATTGAAGAAGTCTCTATAAAATAATAGTGTAATTTTTTAACTCTTCTGAATTGTTTATTATTCAAAACATAACTATATGTGATTTCTGTATGGGTTGGAATAAAAAGTATGTGATTAGAAGAGTACCTGTCTGATGTGACCCCCACACAGGAAGTATTCAAATATAGTATATATAAGTATTCATTTTGTTTATTCTGTGAGCTGTTTCAAGAAAAGGGTCACACTTTTTTTTCCTCATAGGATATCCATGTTTTTATCAAGAAATAATGTGAAAATACAAACAAAAACTTCCCTATTTGTGACACGTAGAGCCTAGGCAATTCAGTTCAGTTTCATAAAGAGTCTATACAAATCACTGAAGTACCCTGTCAAAGTTTTCCAGG
The DNA here is from genome assembly GCA_029814465.1 of Ostorhinchus cyanosoma. Lineage (NCBI taxonomy): Eukaryota > Metazoa > Chordata > Actinopteri > Kurtiformes > Apogonidae > Ostorhinchus > Ostorhinchus cyanosoma. The sequence continues at coordinate 26,825,415 of JAPTYQ010000014.1, forward strand.
CCACCTGACAGTTGCAGTGTCAGGCAGACTGACACCCTCACACAGCCAGGAATGCCTGCATCCTTTCCCATGAAGGGTTCACTGCTGCCTGACTTCCCCTTGTCTGCTAAGAGATGCATTCTAAAACCTTGGATGGACCATCATAATAAATATAACATTATGAAATTATAAAAGTACTTATTTTATGAGTATATCTAACTGTATGGATTAAAATGTTTTATATTTTGTTGTATTCCAACATTTCATTGAGTTCAAACTTCAAGTCAAGCAATATTGAAAATTGCCACAAGATGCTCAACTTTACTTCTCTTGAAATATCGGATATTTTGAATGTTCCATGTTATAACTTAGAGAAACATCGGATAATTATCCAAATATAAAGTAATAATATGTTAATATCTCCCAGATATAAAGCGAAAGATAGAATCATACAGGTTTAAATGTAACATTTCAAACACTGCTTTTGACAGATTCTCATATCAATTTTCAATTCATTACACAAAAGAATAAGTGTAAATATTGGCGTAATAAACTTACCTCTGATACAGTTCATTTCTGTACTTTCTTGGTAAATTCCACTGGCATTTTCAGTTGAATAACATCTCAGCTGGCATGTCTGTTTCTGCACAACTTCAATCTACAGTTAAAGTTAAGTGTCATATCTATGTGACAGTGTTATTCCAAAATAACGCACATTTTAATGTTCTGTTGCATTATTTTTTTACTTGTTAAGAGCGTTTAGTATTAGGATTTTCAGTGATAAACTTGCTAATAATAATTTCAAACTGTTTCAATGGGCCATTTATAACATAGGCAGTTTTCCTTCAGCCACCAGTGTAGTATTAGCAGATGTTCTCCCTGTAAATATGTTTACATAAATAAACACTCACCATAAAGTCAGTCTGGAACTCGTTGCGAACAGGCAGCTAATGTGCAGACAGAGGCCACAATAAACCAAACCAACAACAGTTTGTCACTTTGCACCAGTTGGCTACAAAACAGTAAAGACGAAAAACCTAACAGCACAGATGAATAGACAGAAATGTGTAGAATTCCACTTAAATTCAGTGTAGGATGTTAGCTTTCGCTCATTAGCTCAAAATGTCAATTTTTCTAATGTAAATAGAGCAGTGACACCGCGGTACACAGAGGGGACGCCCCCTGGTGGCGCGGAAGAATATACACAACTGAAGAAAAAAAAATACAGGAGGATTTATGGTAGAAATTAAATAAAACACAAAATGTCTCTCAAATCGAGTGGGTTCCTTCTAGTAGCCCCAAAGATCATCTGGTGTTCAGATATGAGACATACAGTCTATGACATTTGCTCACTTTAACAGTAATACTTTACTAATAACTCCAAATTAATGTAAAATTTTTTGTAGTTTTTTTGTAATAGGCATCAAAATCAGGTAAACACTGCTAGTCTTCTCTTTTAAACACAGGTTCAACAACTTTGAGCTTTTTTTGCTTTTTTGAAAATGTCAAGAGTCTTCTTGGTTTGTAGATGTTGATAAGTATTAACTAACATGTAATTAATAGTTAAGAGTCTTGTAGTAATTTCCTAAAGGTGTCTGTAGTTTGGGAAATAACAACACTTAATCTGTGGCATTACCTTTTTATTGTGATAGAAAATAATGTTGGCAAGACAAATCCAAAATACAAGGAAAAATAAAACTCCAATGTAGAATAAAACAGAAAAACACAGCACATGTGAGTGTTTCAGCACCAAAATGCAGTCTGCTTCAACACTTTTCCAAAAGATGAACAGTCATGACTTGTGCCGAGCAGATGATGAACCAAATGCCTCGTGGTTCTCAGACAAAAATCACTTTTCTACTTCTATTCAATAAAAAAAGATACACATACTGTATTTCAGCTTCACAGGTTGTAAAAAATAAAAATGTTTCACTCAAGCAACTTGACTTTTCAGCTAGATTATATCTGAATTAATGCTGTACAGATAAACCAGAGGTGAGGGGGCGGGTCCTCCCAGCTGTCAATCACTCCTTAGAGCTGCAGTCGGTCTCATGGATTTACACGTTCAGATCTACACGATAGAATCAAGCAGGAGGTGGTTTCTTAAACATGGACCAGATCTTATGAGTCAGACTTCATGTCTAAGTTCAGAGTAAATTTTAACATTTTCAGGCTAAAAAACAGGCTTATGACACAAATGATCTCTTTACTCTGAGAAGGCATTTTACCGGCGAAAAACACCAAACTATCCCCCATGTTTTCCTGATTTTTTTCACTTAATCCTGTCAATTAGTACAACCAAAGATGATCCAACAAAAAACAGAAGATCGTAATCTCCAGATGTAAACACACACTGTTCCCGAATAAAGAACTGTTGAATTCTGTGCTAAGTTTTTATATATATATTCCATAGATTATATAATAGATCTGAAGTGAACAAAATTATCATTTTGTGAGACAAGTGACAGTTTGTGGAGTTGACTCATGGTTTTGATGTGACTGTTGTGATCTATCGATCTAACATAAAATATAAACTGACATGAAGATTATTCGTAGGCAGTGAGTTAGATTTAAAGAGAAGATCCAACTCTTCTCTGATGCAACTCTCAAACTGACAAACATTTTTTGGCAGGTCATTCTGTCATTAATGTTTTAATAAAATGAATGTTGTCTTTTATTTAAAAAACATAAATAAGTAATATGATAGCAGTGTTACTTTGACCAGCAGTTAGACTGCATTCTATATATTCTCACCTTGCCTTTAGTCAGTAGTTTGTTTAGGATTAAAAAACTATCAGTGAGTCTTAAGTCAGTTCTTTTTTTAATCTAAAACGTGAAAAATAACTCTTATAAAATAAACCATGCTTTCATTAGAGAGCAAAACTGAGCCTTCCCTAACACCATAAACCAACCTAAAACCCTTTTATGGTTTGAAACATCCAACAAGTTTACTTCGTTTTCAAAGTGCATAAGTAGTGTCTTTGCTACTTCAGTTTAATTTTGATTTATGTTGGTTTTATTTTTTCCAGGTGTTATGACCAAGGTGTTTATAGAAGTGTGAAAATGTATAATGAGATAAGGCATGACATAATAAAAGGATCAATGAAAAAAGACTAGTCTGTTACTGTGTCATCTCTGTTTTAGAAACGAGTGTGAATCAAAGGTGAAACTTAAATCAAAGCTCATTTTACCTGAAGTTATTTCATTTTGGTTCGTGTTGCATTGTTCTTTGCAGTTTTTATATATTTTTCATGTTCTTGAAAACTTTTAGGCTTTATATTTTAGTTAAAAAAAATATTTTTTCATTGCTAGTTTTAGTTTTCAATAACTAAAATAACCCCGATCTGAACCCTAACCTCCCAAATGTCTTCATGAAAATGTTTTTTAGGCTTAAAACACGCCACACTTTCTTTTAGCCAAACTGTCTAAACTTGCATTAGACAAATCCAGGAGTAAAACCTGAGACTGATCGAACACAAAGGACCAAACTACAACATCCTCTGGTCTAAAAATACAAAACAGGATCAGAAGTCTGAGTCGTCTGTGGCCGAGTTATCGCCACACGCCTGCAGCTGCTTTTCACCCGACTCCAGCTGCTGCATCTTCTTCTTCTTCTTCTCATCGTTCTTCATGTGTAGGACCAGCCCCCTTTCCGTCATTTCATAGATCTTACACTCGGCGCAGTAGTACGGTGACACACCGACGTGCCTGAACTGATCTGACAGGTACGTATCAAGTGTTTTGAAGCTTCTGTTGCAGATGTCGCAGCGGGGGATGACGCCCGGATGCTCCGTCTTCAGGTGGCTCTTCAGGCTGAGTCTCGTCCCTCTGTAGCCAGTCGCCTTCTTCTCTGCATCTTCTGCGGCACAGAGCAGACATGTGAACACCGCCTCCTTGATGGCGTGGCGTCGTGTATGTGCATCCAGTTCGACCTGCGAGCGGACTGTCTGCTTGCAGGTGATGCAGAAGAATGTCTTGTTGCCCTCCTTGTGGTGCATGTGTTTCAAATGGACGGCCAAACCTGACGCTCGCCTGAAGAACTTTCCAGGTGATGGACACAGTGGACATTTCAGTGTTCTTTCACTTTCATTCGTTTCTCTGATGCTGCTGTTAGCCTCTTCGCGCTCCAACACACGCCGTTTCCTTTCAGACTTCACCTGTTGTTCTTGTTCTTCCTCCTCCTCTTCCTGCACTTTCGGCTTCCTCCTCACCTGGGTTCTAGGCTTTGGCATCACAGGCAGTGGTTCTCTGGTGTGTTCTCTGGCTACAGGATGTTTGACTATCGGCTTTTTAGCAGGAACTGACCTGTCCACAGACATTGTGAACTGATAACTTTCTCCCTCCTCCTCAGGGTTGGAATATTCAATGACGAAGACGCTGTCCTCCTCTTCATCGTCGTCTGCTACCACCTCCTCTGTAGGCATCGTACACTCCATCTCGTAGCACACAGTGCCACCGGGGTTCACCTGCTCTCCTGCAATGTGTGTGTCATCTATTCGCACAACTGTGATCTGGTCCATCCCACCAGTGGCATCCCAGTTTCCATTTCCAGCACCAGCTCCGCCTCTGACCTGCAGGTGCTCTGACGACTTCATGAATCAAAAAATAAAACAAAAACAAATATTAGGACCATTCTACCCATCTGACACATTCCCATAATCCCAAAACTAATTTAAAAGCATTCAGAGTCTTTGCTGAAAACTTGATCTGGAACATAATATCATCATAATTTAAATAAATTGTTTCTTAGATGAATTTAAGAAAACGCAGAAATACACTTGAGAACTAGACCACATTGACTGGATACATATCTACTATCTGTAAACCTGTGTTATTATTGGGTTTTTTCCCCATTTCCTCCTTCATCTGAAAGATCTTCATGTGTTGCATCACAGGCATTTGTTCTGTATGTATTTCTGGATTTCACTGAAGCAATAAAAAATAACTACAACAGAAACTAACAAGCCTTTAAATGTATAAGATCCTTCTATTATGTAGTAATAACTATTATTTTAGTAGCTAACTTGAGAAATATTACTATCAAATACATATTTTCTATAGAAAATGTAGCGTTTGTGTTTCCGTTCAATTGTAAAGAACAGTGATTTCTAACTCTGAACTGACACAAAATTTTCACAACAGAAACTATTCACCAAATATTTTAATGTACACTAAAAAAATATTAACCTGCAAATAAGATATTAATCTAAATTGAATTTACTCTGACTAGGATATTTGTTTATATACTTCTTATATTTGTTCTGTGGGTTATGGGCAACAGTTTGCACTGTTTCAGTAGGATAGTCTGTTAAATTCCATGTACGGGTTTTAGGTGTAATAATGTTTTCACAATGACACAGTAGTTTTAATGTGATGATGTGATAAAATGAAGTACGTATATTTTAATTTTTTATTGTGAATTTAATGTTTTATTTTTATATGTAAAAGTGCTAACATGGCATAGAATGAACCTCTCAGATATGAGGCACTGAGGGCTTAACAATGAAAAAAGACTAACTTAAGACATCCACTAGGTTTGACACATTTACGGTCAGTTATTACATTACGTTAATTGCAAAACTGTTTTTATACAATAGTTGGCAAAAAAACAGACTTAAATTTGTCTCTAGAAGACATTAAAATGCAATAACACTCTATATCATAAAATAAAAAGATTCCTTAAATGACTTATTTGAACTGTATATGTATTTACTTGGCAGTGAATCAAGTGTCACGTCTATGTGACAGTGTTATAACAAAATATTAACGCACATTTTAATGTTCTGATGCATTATTTTTTACTTGTTAAGAGCGTTTAGTATTAGGGTTTTCAGTGATAAACTTCATAATAATAAGTTCAAACTGTTTCAATGGGCCATTTATAACATACGCAGTTTTCCTTCAGCCACCACCGTAGTATTAGCAGCTGTTCTCCCTGTAAATATGTTTGCATAAATAAACACTCACCATGAAGTCAGCCATGAACTCTCTGCGAACAGGCAGCTAATGTGCAGACAGAGGCCACAATAAACCAAACCAACAACAGTTTGTCACTTTGCACCAGTTGGCTACAAAACGGTAAAGACGAAAAACCTAACAGCACAGAAATGGGTAGAACTCCACCTAAATTCAGTGGAGGATGTTAGCTTTCGCTCATTAGCTCAACTGCCCCCAAAATGTCAATTTTTCTAATGTAAATAGAGCAGTGACACCGCGGTACACAGAGGGGGCGCCCCCTGGTGGCGCGGAAGAATACACGCAACTGAAAACAAATCATTTAACAGTAGGGTTTGACGTAGAAATAATGATATAAAATATAAAATATCTCTCAAATCGGGTGGGTTCCTTCTAGTAGCCCCAAAGATCATCAGATGTTCACATCTGAGACATGCAGTCTGTGACATTTAGGCACTTTTGCACCAAAAAAACAATAATACTTTACCAATAACTCTGGATTAATGTCAAATATAATTGCCTCTTGTAATAGTCTTTGCAATCATCTCTTCCATGACACTGACAGCTCTTCAGAAAACTGTGGGAAGACTTTTTTTTTAGTGATGATTATGTTTTCATTATTATTATGTGCCATTTTTCAATTTTTATTCAGAGCTTCAGAGCGCTTTTAAATGGAAAGTAACGATAACAGGAAGCGTTATACGGTATTGTCAAGAGTCATCTGGAGTACTGGACTGGAAAGGGCCACTTTACACTGCATGGAGATCGCTGGGTGATCATTGAGTGATCAAAAATGGGCCCGATCTCTCAACAATCTCCTAAGCATCGAAAAAGCCATTTCTGTCTAAATTTTTGGGAGATCCTTGTGTTCTTGTTGTGCCTTTGGCCTCCTACTTTAAACCGTCTGGTCACTTGGATCAGATGGGGTTAAGTGTCATGGAGATAGTTGTAGCGATTCCCTCATTGATCTCCCAACCATCTCTGCCTTCAGGGTGGAAAAATTTGGCATTCATTGAAAGATTGCTGAGAGATCATTGGGAGATCAATGAGATCATTGAGGGCTCCTTGAGCACGCCATGAGTGTTTGTTGTGAGATTGCTTCTCTTGGCAATTGTTGAGAGATTCTTTTGGACTGAGTCAAAACTTTGAGGAGACCTGGTGACCATGGAGAAGAAGATCACTGAGAGATCATAGTGATCTCTAGACGTTCATTGAAAGATCATTGCAAAATCTGACCATATTTTCATTCCTCAAATATCTGTGTCAGGGGGGTTTAACTAAGCAAGATGGTAGACATTATGTTTAGATGATCACAGTCCACTGTGTAGTATTGATCTGTGGACAAATAATCTTTAGTTTTAATGACTGTTATCAGCTCTGACCGGCTGACAGTGATCCTGTTGTCTGCGTAACAATCATCTATACAACTAGCACATTGACCAGTAGGGAACCACAGGATCTAGATGTGGTAATTTTTATGCTGGGGAGAGCTGACTATTGGGACAAGATGTTAGTCAATATTTTAGAAGTACTGACCGAGCAGCAGTTTTGAGCTTCATTAGGAAATCTCAGTGTTCCACATTTGTCACACAAAGTATCCGTTGCTCCAACATGAAATGGCTCAACTTCTGGAGATTCTTGCTTAGCAACAGCATCACGTTGGGGATACAGTCTTTGTCTGCGTCTCTGAGCCCTTTGCTGAAGACGTAATTTTCGCTGAGCCTCATTTTCATATTGAATTCTAATGCGATGTTGAGTAGCATCAGAGGCCTGCCGTTTTAATCTTTCTGTTGAAGTTTCATTTTGTCTTCTTGCTCTTGTTGCTGCAGCATTTTGTGCTAGGCGTTGAGCTCTTTCTGTCGATGTTTCATTTTGTCTTCTTGCTCGTGTTGCTGCAGCATTTCGTGCTAGGCGTTGAGCTCTTTCTGTCGATGTTTCATTTTGTCTTCTTGCTCGCATCGCTGCAGCATTTTGTGCTAGGCGTCGCTCTCGCTCTGGTGAAGACTCAGCTGCCCGATGGGACTTTTTTCTTTTAGTATTGGCTTTAAGGCGTTTTCCAGTAAGATGACTTTTTCTATGGGAAGGCATCTAGAAATACAAAAATTTAAACATAATTATTAATAGTATGAAGGTAAATGGGTAGAGAGAGAGAGAGAGAGAGAGAGAGAGAGAAATGTAACATTTCAAACATTGCTGATTCAATTCATTACACAAGTGAATGAGTATAAATATTAGTGTAATAAACCTACCTCTCATACAGTTCATTCCTTTACTTTTTAAATTCCCCTGGCATTTTCAGTTGAATAACCTCTCAGCTGGCATGTCTGTTTCTGCACATGAAATTTGACACCATGGCAGTGTGGTCCTATTGTTTATCTGTTGCTAGATAACCCACTTCTATTCTGTAATTTTTTTTATTCTGGGCATAGCAATGTGAACGTAAGGCTGCTGTATTCTAAAATTACTGATATCTCCCAAAATATTGGTCCTATTAAATTGCTGTTTTCACTAGAAATAAAAAATTATATGCCAAAAAACAGTATGTCAAACTGCAGCAGTCAGCTTTTTCCGGTGTAACAGGATAACTTCCCTCATGGACAACTGCCACCCAACGGGAACTTATCCTAATACTCAGCTAAAATGTATTTATCATTTTAAAAGATCTGTCTTTATATGAAGGTACAATACACTGTGAAAATTATTATTTTATTTCTCCTCCCTGGTCAACCACCATCCCCTTTTGTAGGTTGATCTTGCCTATTTTGTCCAATACACAAAGATATCGTGATTCGTGAGAAACTAATTAAAAAAAGATAAAAAAGGACCACAAAATAACATAAATATTCTTTTATTTTCACCATAATGTAAAGGTGCATGCCACACTGGGTATAGATAACTACATCCTTACTCAGTCGAATGGCCATAGCAAGGATCTCACAAATGTATCCACTGACTGATCAATTCACATTTCCAGTCGGTCTTTTTTGGAGTCAAAACGATGATTTTAATGTTTGATATTGAAAAGAAAATTTCGAACTGAAAACACACAATGAAACTGAAAAAAAAAAAGAAACAGGGCATTAAAAAACCTGTACTGTAAAAAAACTGAATCGGCATCAAAACAGGTATTGGCATTGTTAACATTTCACTGAAGTTTCAAACATGGACATCAAATCTTACATACAGGAAGACACGATTTGCCTAAAGGTGCAAAAAGGTGACAGAAAGTTAAAACTGAAAAAACACAGTAAGCGTAAAAAAATACTGATCAAAAAAGAAAAATGTCATCGAAATTTTAAACCGAGTCTGGTTCTTCTTCTCCAATCGCCGCTCCTTCATTGTCTCCCTCACTGTTCTCTTTCATGTCCACATCATCAGAATCACAGGCAGTGATATTAGTGCCTGGTGACACGGATTCCTCTTCTTCTTCAGTCGTGTGCTGTTGTATGCACTATTAAGTTAAAGACCCGCTTTGTTTTTCAGAACATACAGGTTCTTCCTCGTCACTTGTGAAATAGTGTCAATCGATGTCCGCCTGACATCAGTCGTTCTTCTTCACTTTCAGCAGAACTTGGTCTCCAAGGTCATCCATAGGGGGTCGATAGCAGCTGTCATAGCCCTGTTTTTGTCTTGCCTGAGCGTTCACAGTGTTGTCTGCTGCGTTCCCTCTGGCTGCATGGCGTAGGTTCTCAGGTGATGCAAGCGTTTCCTCCAAGTCTAGCTCATGACCTGCTTCCTTCTTGTTCCCCTCAACCAGACGGTCAATGGGTAGTTTTGGGTGCTTGCCATATATGAGATAATATGGTGAATATCCTGAAGCAATACAGAACAGGGAATAAGATTAATATGCTGCAGTGGTTTTAGGTTGTTGATCACATCTAAAACAAGTATAAAGTCTATCTATATCATATTCTTCAAAGTCAGTCCATGGAAATCAGTGAGCAAGTATAAGTCTTACTAAATGTATCATTCAGATACACTTTCAAATATTTAAAAGAAACATTTGGAAATGCATCTCCTTCAGTTTACTCAGGAGGGACAATGCGTTATCTGTAGTAAAATAAAATGTGTACGCATAATTTATCACAATTGACTTGTTTTACCATATTCTTTCCATTTTTTATTTCATTGCCACCAGATAAGGTGTATATGTCAATGTTAGCTAATTTACCTACGGGGATTAAACAACATTTCTCTGTTTTTGTCACATTTATGTTGAACTCTACTATTAAAAGTACTAGGTCCATTCAACCTGGTTACTTTATTTTCAACCCTGTTACCATGTCATTTTTCTTGAAATAATCTTGAATGATTTTCTAAACTCATGAGGGTTTGATCTCTTGACCTTTTAATAGTTTGGATGAATTGATGCATAATGGTTTTGAGCAAATACTTGAGAATCAATACTGAAATTAGTTACAAAAAAGAAGATGACTAATGAAAAGTGGGGCAAGCTAAATTTCAAAAGTTGAAAGTTGAATTAATATAATTCAAGTTTTTTCTGAAATTAAATGATTATTTAATGTAAATGTGACCTTTTTTACTAAATGGTGAAGGATTTATTAATAGATTGTTCTTTTAATGTTATTTTTCAGATTCCTGAGTATTCATAACAAGGCTGCACTAAGCATAGTTCACAACAAATAAAATATCTAATAAAAAAGTGTGCCTTTGATGCTTGATGTAGACAAATCCAATTATTTAAAGGTTTATTACTTGGTGTTATTAAATGCATGACAAAACTTTATGAAATAATGTGAAGATTTTTCAATGGTTTTTATGCCTAAATTGTCCTCCAATTCTGGAATGACCCATATTTAATAGTGTATGTGAAATATATTCAATAGTAGCATGCAACCGGTTCTTCAACATATAAACTTAGAAATCTTTTAACATGTGCTTACCTGGACTGGCATGTTTAGAAGCGTGAATTGCAAATAACACGCCATCCAAAATATCTGACCAGTAGGACTGTTTGTCCTCTAGGTTTTTGTGAAGACACTCCTCAGTGGTGCAGTTTTGGCGCTCCACCGATGATGGGAATTTAGGGTTGACCAATATGTCATTTAAAGAAAGCATTTTCAAGGAATGCCATATAAAAACATAGAAGTATGTTTGTTTGGTTTTGATGCACTTTGCTCAAAATGTTGCATTAAATTTAAAAAAATAAATAAATAAATAAATAGGAAAACATTAGTTTATGAAAGAATTTCCTTTAAAACTCCAGTGACATTGAAAGGAGCTAGAAGGTATGTCGATTTAGATACGTCTCCCATGATTTAATAAAGGATTGAATGTATAAATAGATTTGAATCGCTTACCACTTATCCGTTAAACTGAGGATGGTGAGCACTTGAAATGTGGTGTTCCACCCCAGTGAGACAACAGAGCTCCTTCTGCAGAACATTAACAAATTCCCTGCCCTGATCAGTAATCTGGACAACTGGAACCCCAAAGTGCCATATCAAACTACAGATGCACTTTGCAACCGACTCAGCTGACTTGTCCTTCAGGGGACTTGCTTCTGGCCACTTGGTTTGGTAATCAACGGCTGTTACTGGAAGAGGCAAGACACACTGCATATAATATATAACTCGTCTATAAGCGTGTATAAGGTGTGTAGTAACATTCAGAATTATTTTTACTCCACCATCCCTTACAGATAATTCAAAATGATCTCGTGTTGTATAAGTTCATGCAGTTTCAGTGACCTGTGAGTATGTAAGGTCTTAGCTATATACTTGTAGCCTTCTGGTGTTTCAAGAAGTGAAAGTGCTCCTTTAGAACTGGGATGGGCTGAAGTTCGGCACTGACCTTTTGAATAGGCCTATTGAACCTTTGACACTTGTCACACTCTTTGACCTCTTTTCAATGTCCTTTGACATCCCTGGCCAGTAAAACTTGTCAGTGACGTTCACAATAGTCTTGTCTCTTCCTAGATGTCCTCCCAACACCTTCCATTCATTAAATTCCCCAAGTCCTTCATGGCAGGCTTTCATCACTCTGACTTGCTCAGCCTCGTCTGTGATGACACAGACGCACTTTCCTGAGTTAGGGTGGGGGTGGGGGGGCATACTGTATTATTTGCGGTATAAAAGAGTTTGCCTTAAAGTAATATTTCACCCATAACAGTGTATACTGTAAAAAACATACTCCTTTAATGTATAATGAAGCAGAGTGATATTGCCTCAAAATAATAATTTTCACAGTGTATTGTACCTTTATATAAAAACAGACCTCTTTAAATGATAAATAAATTTCAGCTGAGTATCTGAGCCTAATATAGTCAGGCAAAAATGAATTACTAATGAATAAATTACGGATGACATTGTGTTTTCTCATGTATTGGAAACTAAAGTGCTCTGGCAGTGGGTTGACTTCTTCAAGCCTGGGCAAACCCTCCCGAAAATTCAGAAAGCAGACAGTCCATCAAAATCATATTAAACCGATTACAATGTAAATTACATAAATAAAGACATGCACCTCCTAAAGAAGGAATAAATAAAAGGCGCTTTTTAAAAAATGAAACCTGAGGGGATCGAAGTCCTGCCGTTCCTCAGTTTCCAGTCTTTGTCACATAAACAAAGCCTTACCTCGGGCTGTGTACATGACAGTTCCATCTTGCAGCTCGTAGGTTGAGGCTCTGACTCGGAAGTCCTTTTTTTGCTGTTTTGAGACTCCAGCGGGGTGTGATCCTGACGACAAGTACTTATGTACTTCCTGAATCTTCTCAGAAAAAGACAGTGCACTACGGCACGATGCCATGATGGAGGGGGGCGACTTGTCCAGGGGGGAGGGATAAGGGGGAAGTTATCGAGGGGGGAAGTTATTCTGTTACACCGGATTTTGTGTGATGCCCGACACACACACACAAGCAGAGTCCACATCCCTTTTATAATATAGATATTTCTTACCTTTATTCTTGGGCATATTCTTTCACGCCTCGGTCACTGTCATCCCGTTTGATAGAAGCGGTTAACTGTTGAATAATCAGTGTTTACAGTGGGTGAAAGAACAGATGTATACGAACAGAACAGGACGGGTTAGCTAGGAACGGCTGAATCTGCCTGAATTGTTCCGTCGGTCTGTGTGTGAGACACAAACAGAGTCCACTTCCCTTTTCTCTACAAAGGGAAGCGGACTCTGTCAGTGTGTGTCAGGCATCACACGAAAACCAGAAAGAGCTGACTGCTGCAGTTTGGCATACTTGTGTATATTTGGTCAAATAAAAGACTAGCGAAAACGGCAAGTTGATAGGACTAATACTTTGGGAGATATTAGTCATTTTGGAATACAATAGCCCTACAAATGCCCAGAACCATCATTGAAGTGGGTTACCTAGCAACCTTGAATTGGGCCATGTTGCCATGGTGTCAAATTTCATGTGCAGAAACAGACATGCCAGCTGAGAGGTTATTCAATTGAAGATGCCACTGGAATTTACCAAGAAAGTAAAGGAATGAACTGTATCAGAGTATCTAGAACCTGTGGTTCCCTACAAGTCAATACAGAGTAATATATAATAATATAGATAGATAAAGCAGAAGGGTGTTGAATGTCTTGGCGGAAATTATGAAATGGGAGAGCACTGTAAGGCTCTGTATTTTTCAGAGGGAAACAGGACTAATAAATGACAAGAGATAGAAACTAATGTATTTAATATTCTGTTGATACTAATGTTATATATTGAGTACAGCTTTACCTCTATATTTATTTATTTATGCATTTGTTTGTTTGTTCATTCATTTATTTATTATTCAAGATTTTTTTTCATATGTATATAATTTGTACATCATAACCTGAAGTAATAAACCCTGATGTTGTACACTCCGACACAGTAGGTGACGGTATGCAGCTTTTAACGCTGATTACAATCCGCCGATAAAATGAGAGAAGAAGATGTCTTGGCGGGCGCATGCGCAGACCGGTAGAAAGATTCAGGCAGATTCAGCGGTGTCTAGCTATCCCGTACCGCTCAGTTAGTGTACATCCGTTCTTTCGCTAACTGTAAACATTGATTATTCAATAGTTAGCCGTTTCTATCAAGCGGAGTTACAGTGATCGAGGCGTGAAAGAATATGCCCAAGAATAAAGGTAAGAAATATCAGATTTAACTGATTTGTTCGTGTTGTTAATTGTCTTCGCGCTGGTGGAGCCCGCCGTGGGGACACGCAGTGAAAACGTGACACAGACCAGCTAATGCTAATTACCAGCACGAAACATTGCCTTTCACATAAACACTACAAATGTCGACGTGTAGCTGAGTATATCACATGTTAGGTAGGTTTCAAGATCCAATCTGTTAAAGGCGAAGTTTGTCGTTACTTAACACATGTTAGATTAGTAATTCGGATGCTAGTTGACGCAGCTAACTAGCTAGTTGCTAGTTAAACCCCACCCGTCGGCCCGTGACATCTGCGACTTAATTTCATCTAAATTTATCAGAGGTTATAGTATTACCGGGGGTTTAATTCATTTTAAAGTCTTAAGTGAAGCGTATGAATAGTATACCCGTCCCAATATGTGAGGTAAATAAGTTTATTAGCATAGGAACGTTCGCTTAAGCTAAATGTTGCTGTTCTATCTAGTCAGCCGAACTGTTAATGTGGGGTCTAAATGGAGAGATGTTCATTTGATGGTTAACGAATAGATAAAGACCAAATAACATTCTATGTAGAAATATTAACCCATACCGGGAGATTAAAACGATCTGACATTGGTAGTTAACTTAGATTGGATGTGGTGACTCCCAATAAATGGACATCTGAATGAATCAGTTTGTGTTTGTGCCGTACAGGTAAAGGAGGAAAGAACCGGCGGCGTGGAAAGAACGAAAATGAGTCTGAGAAAAGAGAGCTGGTGTTCAAAGAGGATGGACAGGGTGAGTACCTTTGCTGGCCCAGTTTTCAAGTAAAGCCAGTGGTTTTTTGAAGAGTTACATCACATAGGTCTGTCATGATCCTGAAGTTGTTTTACTTGATATGAATATGCCTCGAACTTTGGTACTCATAGTATCTGTAACAATAATGTTTAGGGCATATGGATTGATTTTTATGAGTGGCAGAACATGCAGCATCCATTAATATGTTATAAATTTTTAATACAGATTCATGAAATGGATTTTAATTTAAAACAGTAAATTGGCCTCTGTGATTGGTGAAATGTCATGTGACACTATTGGTACTGATGTCTGGCTGAAAGATGTTCACATCCCTAGTGTGTTTTTTTGTTTGTTTGTTTTTAATCCCTTTTAATGTTTAAGAATGTAAATGAACGATGAAGGAACTCTGGTTGTACTCAAATTTTTTTTTCTGTCTAAATAAGAAATTGTATAATCTGTACATTTTATGCCACAATTATACTATAAGTCTAATAACAATGTACTAACACATTATGAAGAAGTGTTAAGGCATAAATTAAGTTTTGTGTTATCCATGGTGGCCTCAAAATAGTCACAAAATTTTACATTGCTCTTAATTTCATTCAGCTGCATTCACACTGTTAAATTTGAACCATGATGCAAATAGCTCACCAAAAGTAATATCTAATATTATGAATCAAACAGTTTTATTTATCTCTTTATTTTTCCCATGCCTTAATTCTTATGCCTGTCTACCTCAGTTTTGTAAACAACTATTATGAATAATTGCAAATCTCCTGGTAAGTACATGTTTTTGTGTGAGGAGCTACTTTATGTTAATCACTAAACCCTTCTTTCTCCAGAATACCAGGCACAATATATGGAAGCTATGCTAATCAATTCAGAGACACCCTCCCACTGGGAAGGATAGACTTCTAATGCCATGTGTTCTTTTCAGTTTCACAATGTTAACTCAGCCCAGCCCTTACCTTCTTCCTTGGTCTGTTGTTGCCTAGGAACTTGCAAATGATCCAAGAGGGACAATCACTGCTTTTTTTAGGGTTTTAACATAGACATTGAGGACTGCAAGTAATTATTTTAGTTTTTAATTTTATCCACGTATTTCTTTTGGTATGAATGTATTCCTCTTATAGAAGATAAAATAGACCAAAGCAAGATCTATGTAGTTTCAGTTCAGTTTATTGTCATTGCCATAAAGACAATGAGATGTCGCTGAACCACCTGACAGTTGGCATCACACCCCTGTGCCCAGTCAGTGCAAAATCTTATCCATAAAGTGCACAAAGTGACTCTTCCCCATAAAACTTTGTTAGTATACTTAAAAATCATTGCATCTGTAGTGGGGGCCAGCATTTGTTTCTTGAATACTTAGATGTGTAAACCTTTTGTGCACACTTGGTATAATTTAGTCGGTGGTCAGCAGTAGGGCTTTGGTATTGCTGGTGATTTCCCAAATCTACTTTTAATTGGATTTATAGGCCAATAGGTAAAATGAGAAAATCACTGACTTAAAATGAGTACTTTAGAATTCACCTGATCATTAAATTATAGTGACATTTGATGATTTATAAAGGTTTTACAAAATAGCTATGACAGCTTCATTAATACAGATAATAGGCAAATAAACTGAAACCTTTAAATGAGAACCTGAAATGAGAAGAGAGTAGCCAATCCATCTTTCTAGACAGACACACATGTAGTTAAAGTAATGATCATGTGATGGACGTGTAATAGATATACAGAGATTTGGAGGATTAGGTTGAAAAAGTACAACTAAACCTGTGTTTGTGTGCAAAGTTTTGTTGCTCCTAAAATGCCCGTCAGTGTGTAAATGAGATCAGTGTGGAGGAGGTTTTGTTGGTTAACAAAGACCTTCTAGCAGAAAAGGCTCACAGATGTAGGACATTTAGTGGTGTTTAAGTCAGCATGTGACCTCCTTAAAGTGTTTATATCTGTAACTCTCACTTAAGGATTGGGAAATGTACTTCGAAGCCTGAGTAAGTGACATCAGAGTTTAACCTGGAGCCTTAAACACTCAGACCTGAATTCTTCTGCTGTGCTTGTTTTTCATTTGTTCTTTCACATT
Source organism: Ostorhinchus cyanosoma (assembly GCA_029814465.1). Taxonomy (NCBI): domain Eukaryota; kingdom Metazoa; phylum Chordata; class Actinopteri; order Kurtiformes; family Apogonidae; genus Ostorhinchus; species Ostorhinchus cyanosoma. The sequence continues at coordinate 26,842,316 of JAPTYQ010000014.1, forward strand.
CATATATGATCAATGCCACATCCAGAAAAAAATATTTTGCACAATTCTGTGAAACCAAAAGTAGTCGCAGTAAAATTACTTAATTTACATACATGGTTGCTCGATTAACCTGCAGATTATATTCTGGATCAATTTATCAAAGATAATTTAGTGAAAAAGTCCCTTATAGATGTTTTCTGAGACCTTTTGTTTTTTCAACTTTTTGTCTATTTTTCTAACATAAAAAATAGCTGTTATTAATTGATTATTATTAAAGGTTCAGATTATTTTTTCCGAGTACAGATGTTACAGCACTGTATTATATATATATATATATAACGGATCCATGTGATGTCCTGTTACCTGTCTCTGTGTCTGATGGAACAGAGACAATGCAGCTGTTTTTCCAGGTTGAAAGTCTCAATTTCTGCTTTCGAAGCCTTTTTTGTTGAATGAATCCGTGAGATCATCTGGTTTCTACCTTCTTGTGTCATCCAGAATATGCTCAGGTGATCAAAATGCTGGGAAACGGACGTCTGGAGGCCATGTGCTTTGACGGAACCAAGCGGCTTTGCCACATCAGAGGAAAACTCCGGAAAAAGGTAGGAAAGTCTGTCCTATCACCTCACGCCTTCCCCCACACAGAGGAACCCCCTGCCCTCCCGGTGTAACGCTGAATCAGCTGGTTGTCAGCGGTCAGTCGGCCACCGGGTGCACGTGAGGTCACAAAGGGCAGTCTGGATAATCTCTGCTGTGTTCCCCTTCAGGTTTGGATCAACACGTCAGACATCATCCTGGTCGGACTCAGAGATTACCAGGTATGGTAGTCACATAAACAGCACTTGGTTCACTTTTACCCTAAAATTTTTCAGCTCAGTCTCCTCGGGAACTACAGTTTAAAAAAACATTAACTTCTCAACAAAATTCTAACTTTTTTTATAAGCCTCTAACTTATAAAATACAGAAATACTAGTATGTTTCATCTACTCAGATGTACTTCATGTTCATATGTTCTTACTACTGAAAATAAAAAGGTAGAAAAATCAAAAGAAGAAAAAAGAAAAAGTTCAATAAGAATGAAGATTAATATTGTTTAGATAAGCATTATATCATGAAAATGAGTAAAAATGAAAAATAAATGGATTTCAATATAATGATACCTGAGAGGTAAATGCTGATTTATTTTGAGGTGGAAGTATTGAATTATGTGAGAACTAGTGTTTCGCAGTTTGTCTCTGTATCAGAGATGGTATTTTATGTAATTTTAGGATCATTTGGTGGTGCTTCATGAGCTTCTGTTTTCATTTCACACATTAGGTTGAGCTTTTATAGAAATGTATATCAAACATGGCAGAACAGTTGTGTAGCAAATATTCATTATTCAAGGCTAAGGAACAAATATGACAATAAAGCCAATTTTTCTGCTCATAATTTAAACTAACCTTAACCTGAAAAAAGTTAAAGCACTGGATTGATAAGCCATATTGATAAGAGTAGCAGTGTCCATAAAATCTTAACAATACCCATTCCAAGTTCCAGACAAAAGATGCCAAAATGCACAGATCTATTTGCTTGAGGCCAAAACTTTTTCATTCTAAAAATTATTCATCTAATGTTTTTAGGTGCCTCTAAATCTGCTTTCCCCAAACATGGGATTGGGACCCACAAAGTGTCTTAAAGCTGTTTTTCTGTATCTCCAATGGTCAGAATAAAATACATAACAATAGTATAATGTGAGTTTCCAAATTGAAATAGGTTGTGTGATTGTTTTCTCGAAGACATGTACACTCATGTGAAAGGAAAGAAGATAAATGTTATAACACAAATTATAAAAGATGCAACAAGACAAAAACAACTGACAAGATTCAACAGAATAAAGTCTTATGAAAGATGAAACGACATAAAAAAAATTTAAAATCTGGAGAAAGATGAATTTGAAGTAAAAAATACACACAAAGAGGTAAACGATATAAAAAAGATTCAA
>JAPTYQ010000014.1:26844378-26858022 GCA_029814465.1 Ostorhinchus cyanosoma
AAATTTAAAATCTGGAGAAAGATGAATTTGAAGTAAAAAATACACACAAAGAGGTAAACGATATAAAAAAGATTCAAGATTACAAAGATTTAAGACACGACAGCATGTCAGATAATTGATTTCATTTTTTTGATTCTGGAATAGTCAATATAGACATTAACATTACAAAAATTAAAAATGTATGTTTTGTAAATTTGGGTCCCACGGAGACATGCATTTGTTGCTTTAGATCTCAGGTTGGGAAAATTAGAGAATCACTACTTTCAAATGTGTGATTTATTTAAGTTTTTTATGTAATTCAAATTAAAGCCAGTGAATTTTATTGATGTTTTTCTGATCACCCGTACTTGTTAACCTAACACGGCACATGTGACATCCTCTTATTTCAGGATAACAAAGCTGATGTCATCCTCAAGTACAATGCAGATGAGGCTCGTAGTTTGAAAGCCTACGGAGAGCTGCCAGAGCACGGTGAGTTTATTAATGATTATAATAATAATGGATTGGCTTTCTATAGCGCTTTTCAAGGCACCCCAAGCACTTTACATTGTTGATCCATTATACATTCACACACTACACCAGTTGGATCCAGAGATTGTAGTGAATGTAGTTATCATGCAGTTCCTGACTTTGAACAGCAGATGGCCCCACTATCCAGGCCTTCATCATCCTGCGTTCAACAATGAGATTGTTTCTGTTGTTGCGCCATGGCAGTAGTCTAGGCCTGCCTCTCATGCAGTTAATTCACGTCTCCTCACTCCTCCTGTGAAGAATATCCAGTTCCCTCTTTTGTTCAGAGGAGCCAAGATAAGCAAACTGTTGTTTGAAGTCTTTTACTGAATCAGTGCAGTCATTTTAGTGGAAGTCTGTTAAGGGTCAGATAGTTGATTAAATGGATCTGAAGACACACCAAGCTTTATGTAGAAGACGTCTTAAAAAATCTAAAAGGCAGTCATTTTAGGTCTGGAAAAGTCTTGTGTATAACTTCAACAGGTTTTAAAAATTAACTAGGTTATGAAGTTAATCTTACTTTCACTAATTTTAGTCTCTTGTTATTGATCACACTGTAAGAAAACTATACAGAAATTCATCATGGAATAAATTTGCCAATGCAAACTGTGCAAGAAATGTCAAAACTGAAGGATGTTGATGTAACAAATCCAAACTAAAGCCAACTCAACCCAAGACAATCTAATCAGGACAATCTAATTACTTCAGGGGAAAGGATGTTTCACTTATTTGTTTCCTCTCATGTCTTTTTGGGAGAGAATAAGATCTGAGCGATGAAACTGTTCAAACTTCATGTGAATGTATCACGGACATCTTTGTTTTCTAACCCTTTGTTGTCCTTTATCCCACAGCTAAAATCAACGAGACAGACACTTTCGGACCTGGAGACGATGATGAGATCCAGTTTGATGACATTGGCGATGACGATGAGGATATTGATGATGTAGGGGGCCTGTCAATTTCATATATTGAGGCTTTTAGTATGTGTAGAATCAATATGATACTAAAATGAATGCTTTACCTTGGACATGAACATGTTTTCTAGAAACATTTTGCTGCGATCTCAGTGTCATTAGAATAATCCACATCTGTGTAGAACTGTGTAGGTTGCAGCTGCAGATATGGTTTGATGTTTATCCTTTGTTGCACATGACAGTAAAGTCAATCATTTTTGGCTTTGGATGACCGTTGAATTGACTAAAGCAGTAGAACTAAATTCTAATACATTTAAGCAATACTCTGAAATTACAAAGAAAACTGGATAAACCATTAAGGGTGATCTAAGATGTGACACATTACTGTTAAAATGGATTATTGAGGTATTTATTTTCTTTTCGGCATTAAAAGTGCCCTAAAAAAACTTTTAATGTCTGAGATGGACATAACATTTTCATCTATTAGTACAAACCCTAAGATATTATGTGTAACTACATTAACTGTCGTATAAAACAAAAGTAGAGCTAAAAACAACCACATCTTCAGTTTTAAAGTTAAACCAGCAAATGTTCAGCATTTCAGCTTTAAAGTCATCCATATGAATCAATGCCATGTGCTAATGATAATGAGGTATAATGTTAAAAAATTAACCATTTTCTTTTCTTTTTTTCTGTTTCAGATCTAAACACCGGCTACAAGAGAGGGAATGTTGGATTTTAGTTCAGATGCTCCGATTGGGATATTTTGAGCCGATACTTCGCACCAATAATAAATATTTTTATTAAGATCAGCCTATGCCAATCCAATACAGTTTATTAAAATACAGTATGTTTCCCGTTTTTCAGTTTGTTTACCATCAGTTGACGTCTTTGTTGAACTTTTAAGTGCGTTTCACATCAGGGGAAAAATGCCATCAGTACTTTGAGTTTATTAAATGAGTGTATTTCAGATGCTGCTTTGGTAAACCTGTCTGTTATCACTCGTAGCAACAGTCGCCTGGTGACTGATGACGACACAGACAGTGGGATTGGAGAATCAGAGTAGGCTGATCACCAGCATCATATGTAGAGTGGAAATCAGGAGCATTGATAGATTTGTACCCGTTTCCTTCAACAAAACGGTAAAGTCACCACCGTGTTTATGGAGTTTTGCTTTTTTCTTTCCTGTATCGTCCAAAAAACACTCACTCAATGATACTAACATGCAAAGTGTCTCACCAGTGCAAACAGCAACGTAATCTTTTTAAAAATGTATTTATATCTATTTCACTCTATGTGGAATATTACTTAAAATACAGAATCTCTGGATTCGCCAATAAACATATAAACCATTTTGTGTTTTTTTTTTTTTTTTCCTTTGTAGCTGTGGTCTGTAAGACAGTTTCTAAAGTTTCAGACAGTCTGAAAGCTGTTGATTATGACAGGAGAAAGATAAAAGCACTGACTATAGCTCTGTGTCCTGTGAGTTCATCTTGTATTCATCATAGTCCACTGACAAAATGAACTTATCTGCTCGTTTTGAATTGAAACATGGCCGAATGAAGGCGATCCCTCCCTTGAATCAAAAGAAAAATCTAAATGTATTTTTCTATAATTTCCCTTATTTGTGTTTCTGTCTGTCTGTTCTGTTTTGAACTCTTTGCTGCTCGCTCTGTAGCCTCAACGCTCAGTGGAGCTCGGCTCAGTCGGCCGCGCCGTCTCATTCTAGACCAGCGGTTCCCAAACACTTCCACAGCAGATGCACACACCAGTAAAACCTCACAGATCAGTAACGTATATATCGTCAAATACCTATATTCTCTCTTGTCCCCCTTCAGCACCTCAGTTTGGGAACCTCTAGTCTAGACTGCATGAGGCCTGTTGCTGTTGTTGCTGTAACTCTGAATTAATTAAAAAAATGTAGTATGATGTTTAAAGGCTGGGTTTCCAATAAAGATCTTAACTCCACTGACCTGGCAACGTGATTTTTGGTGCAGTGAGCACTTCTATGCCGGTCTTACAACATGAACTGCAGTGGTGGAAGGTAAATGAGTATTTCAAGTATAATTAAGAGGTTTTGAGAAATTCAGAATTTGAAGAGTCTTCCAGTAACATGTTAGAACAATCATTTTCAGCCCTTTAGTCACTTTAGATTATCCTTTTGTGTGTAGTTACAGATTGTCATTGCATCCAGTGAAGAAACAGCCAAAAAAGAATTTTAAACCCCTCTAAAAAAGCCACCCACATTGCCATTTTGCACATTGTATTTTATTATCTATTCAAATAACACTAATTGCACAAAATTTGATACAGGTCACCTATTTTTTTCCTTCAAGTGTATTAAAGTTGTTCTACAGACTCTAAAATTGAAATACATTGTGTTATTACAGATAAAACATAGCTTGGCAACAAAGTCCCATATATTTTTTTTGTCAGCCTTTAACTTTGATTACAGCCCATATTTGCCATGGCATTTTTACAAGTTCGCAATATGTCTCAGCAATATATTCCATCCTTTTTGATCACATATCGTTGCTTGAACTGGACTTAACCAATGACCCAACCCTAGATCATAACATTGCCCCCACAGGCTTCTACTGTAGGCTCTAGGCAAGATGGGTAATCACTTCATCTGCCTCTCTTCGCAACATGATGCACCCATTAAACTGAAACAGCATCAATTTGGACTAAAATAAGCAGCAAAAACTTTTTTTCCCCCATCAACAACAGGTAATTTAACTATATGATGTTGGGGAAAAATAAACAACCAACTATTAATATTATTGACACAGAATATGAAAAAGTCATTTTGAATGGTTGTTTTGAAATTCTGTAGAAAATCATAGGTCTAATCATTTCTAAATGGTGGGTTTTATGGGTACATGTCTTTCTATTACAATGAAGGATATTGCTATTTTTTTTTTTTTAGATAAAAGTGTCCTTCAACTCAAGAAAAGGAAAATGAATTATTTAATTATTCACAGATATTAAGTCTATGTTCAGTTTTGTGTCCAGGTGGGGATGTATAATCAGATGACAGTAAGGATGAAGGATCTTCTGTAATGTTCAGTATTAATTGATGTGAGTTGTGCTTTTCTGGTTGATTCTGTGTTTTTCTTTCTACCACAGTTTTAATGAATCACTGATCAACCTGTGGGCCAAAAGCGGTCCAAAAGATCCACTTCAGCCCGTGGGTTGAATGTGTGAAATGCAAAAATTACACTGATGATATTAACAGTCTGGGGTGTCAAAATTATTTTTAGTTCAAGGGCCACATACTGCCCAATTTGAGCTCAAGTGGGTGGGACCAATAAAATACTATCATAAAATCTTATAAATAATAACTCCAAATGTTTGTCTTTGTTTTAGTGTAAAAAAGAGGAAATAATTACATAACAGTAAAATGTTTACAATAACAAACTATTCTTTCTCAAAAAATGTGAACAAACCTGAAATGACTATTTCAAACAATTTTAACAATATTCAAATTTTTTAAAGGATGTAAACATTTTCATAATGTAGCTTTTCTTTTCTCATTGTAAAGCATAGAGAAACCTTTTGGAGTTGATATTGTTTATAGGTTATATTATGTTATTATTTTACGGGTGTGGCCCACCTGAGATCATATTAGGCTGTATGTGGCTCCTGAACTTAAGTGAATTCATGTAGCAGTTTGTGCTATCTTTGTATGTCTGTGGTATATGAAATGTCTTTACTTTTGACATCTGTAAAACAAATCTCACATACTGTATTTGTACAGTATGATATTGAATTAGAACATGGATTTAACTGTTTTACCATAAGTGAGTAAAGCAGTGATCAAAACAATTAGACAATGAGGGTTGTTAAACTATGTTAGCAGTAATGTTTATATTTTCCATTAAGCATGTAGTATTTATATTCATATTGTGGACACAAAAAAGATCCTGTTCCGGAGAAAAAAAGACTATCTTGCCAGATGTTTTATTGTGTCTATGGGTAAGATCATAGCGTTATAGTTAGTCGTACTCCGAATTTATTTTTAGAGCTGCATACGACGTGACTCAGTAAACATGTGTGACCTATGTGTGTGACCGTAAACAGCGCTGACCCACAAATATGACGTAACGCTGCCGCTGGGGCTCGCTTGTGCCTGGCACGTGCGGTCTTTGGCACGAGCCACATATCGGTGCCAAATGAAGCAGATAGTCGACCATGTGTTATTGTTATTATTTTTTTTACCTATATTTTTAGTCATAAACATCGATAAAGCAATTTACTGTTTTAGATTTGCGTCGATTTAATGAAAAAAAAATTAGTAATATATTTTCTCATTTGTTGCTAGGCGACGTAAGAAGAAGCGTCACCGTTTTCGATTTTCGGCGCATTAATATGTAAATAGCTAAATGTGAAGCGGTCACTGCGAGGAGAAATATTAACGGTTTAAATAAAACAAAAGTTTCCCCTTCCTTGTGTTTGATTTTAGGAAGGAGACAGGTAATATATACATATGTTGTCATAAAAATATATTTTCCTCATATTCCTTGATGTATTTTGAAAGGCTGTGAGAAAGGAGCTAGACCCATCCGTTGATTTGTTCCATTCATTAGCGTCAAACGTTAATATTTAGCTAGCCAGTAATACCTGCCATAGCAGTATTGCAACTCTAAATAAAAAAAAACAAACAAACATTTAATTAAATTCCATTAAAATAATTCAATTCTAGCACTTTTGGATGCGTGGTATATTTGAAATCAGTGTTTCGTGTCAGTAAATGTAAAACTAGCACACTGTACGGAAGACCCCCTCCCTCCCTGCTCGTTTTTCCTGCCTCTCCTAGCATCACATTTTTCTTCGTCTTTTCCTGAGTCATTGTGTGGTCTCCTGTGGCTTCGAGGCGCTTTCTGCTGTTACTGGCTCCTGTCAGGTGTTTCGGCAGGACATTTTCGACGACATTTGAGATGACCAAAGTGGCCCCAAGTCATACTGACATGACAGGTGAGGAAAAGATGCCGTCATTCATACGGTTCAGGTTAGCAAAGGAGTAGAAATTTAGCTACTAAAATAAATCAAAATGTGCCTCTGCAGAAAAGCTGCAAAAATGACTGCAGTTTAACACCTTTGGATGTCATCTTTTTTTTCCAGAAATACTTGACAAATTAGTATAACAAATTAGATAAGATAGTTTTTCCATTATGCAACTGGAAATATAGTATGGGAAAGACGTGGCAGGTCTGTCTGATATACCACTGATGCTGGGATATTTTCATCATGATTGCACCTGCATTATCTACAAATAAAAAGCATATTGCATTTCATTTTAAATACCAAATTTTGCATTCTTCTATATGTTTCTGTGATTACCAGTTGACAGGCATTTCCAGTATACTCATAAAAATCACCCCTGTGTTTCTTAACCCATCCTTTGTGTCAGCATTGTGGTCATATGTTATGTATTTTAAATGAATCATGTGTTTCAGCTTATATTTTTTTTTCAATGTGATGTAATCTGGTGTGAAAATGCTAAATATAACCCATGGGCCACTTGGGACTTGGCTCAGATTTGCATGTATTTGCATATCTAATGGCTGTGTGTGTTGAGAGTGTTCTGTTCTGTGTTCTGTATATGCTGTGTTGGTCAATATTTGGCTTCTGGCAGCTTTCATGTCAGCTTGACAGATTGAGAACCAACACCAAAACAGGAAGAGTGCTTGAGGTTACACTCAGGGGTCCTACATTGACAGCCTGGGTTGACATCTGACCCCAGAGGTGTTATGTTGACTGACAGCTGATTTATTGGAACAGGAAGTGATTACCATTTTGTTTTTGTTGTTTCCATGCTTACATTTGCAGGAGTCACGTTTACCCCTCCAGTTTTACATTTTAAGCTGGATTTGCGTTTCTGCCATTGTAGAATGATTCATAACTGATTGTTATCTATGTACAAACCCACAGCACTGGCACCTCCTACTGCGCCGCTGCTCGCCAATAGGCATTCATCCCCTTCTCGATCACCAACCAGGCTCAGCAGCCCTCTAGGTAAACTTTTAATCACATCACAGCCTGTTATGTACTTTTAAGATCTGGAAAATCCAGGGCAGAACAAATTGAAATGTGACAGCAGCAAGATGAAGAAGTGACAAAGTAGAAGTAGAGTGAATCAACACCTCATACCATCTTGTGCAGTATAAATGTCTTTTTCTTTCTAATCTGATCCCACATTCTCATAATAATCATGGACAAACACCCATACAGTACAAGGGACTTTAATATGAAAGAATACATAACAAATGTGTAGCCTAACATCCTGCACACAACTGAAAAAACACATAAATATTCACTGGCTTGAGACTCCCTGCAGCCACATCGCCTGCATTTAGCGAGGAGGACACTGAACAGAGAGAAGACACAAGGTATGAGTAACAGTCCACCTGGTGAAGCTCTATGTGGCGTGTCCTGTTCATCTGTCACCGTATCACACACATTGTGGGTGCAGTGCAGTCAGTATTCGCCTACTCAACAAATGGTTCAGGCAGTTGAACCACATATCAGCATTAAAATCTGAGTTATTCCAGCTATCTATAGGCACAGTAAATAGGAGTAGTTTACGTATTTAAAGTATAGCATAACCATCTACAACACCAAGCCTCTGATAATTATATACAATTCAGCAATTAAATTATCTGACAAGATGGTGATAAAGATCACATCATTCACATTTTCTTAAGAAATGTATAACTTTATTTACTTAGGATACCCATTAATAGAAATAAAATATTATAAGTGTTGGTCATTTCTTTTATGCTAATTTAAAATTCATCTACAAATGGTGCATGAGTCTTTATGACACTGTAGCGTTGTGTCGGTTCTCAGCCCATCATCTCTCTGATTTAACCCCGTTCCCACCCCAGGTCAGATGTCTGTGAATCTAAAGACTCATTTTTAATCTGAAAGAAAAATAAAATATTATTATGTTAGTTGTGATTTTGCATATTCATCACAATGTTGCAATTTTTAGTGCATTAATGAAAGAAAAATGAAATTTTGCTGTTGTTACCAGGTTGTACTATTTCTAACCACAGTGATTCATTGTATAGTAGAGAAATAAAATCCACGAGTATGTGTAGGCTTACTTACAAATGGGGTAACTATAAATAGCTATTCAGGCCTAATTCGATCACTCCCTGTGTTCATGCAGGCTGTTTGTGCTATCGAGCTTTGCATTTAAAGGCACCAGGCAATAATTTATTGTATAATGTGCATTTTAATTAATGAAATATTAAAACCACTTTTCACCCTACATACTTTTACTTTTGGATAATTTAGGAATGGTTTCAGGCTTACAATGATAGCTAAACCTTCAAAACAACAGAAATGCAGTATCAGAGTCTGACATCATTTCTGAATATGTATGCAGAGCTGTCGGAGGTACTGCGGGAAAAGGATCGTCGGGTGCAGCAGCAGTTGGAGCGCTCTGCCGAGCAGCGAGGACGGAAGATGGAGGAGCAGAGGATGAAGGAGCAGAAACGCAGGACGGCAGCCGTGGAGAAGAGACGGCAGCAGCAAGAAGCAGAGAAGGTCGGAGGTCACAGCACACTAATGATGCATTTACAACATGTTAACACGAGCGTGAGAAAACAGGATGACAGCTGTAAAATTCACTGACAAGTCATCTCGAGTCTAATTTAATTATACGTAATTAAAAATGTAACTTTGGCCAGTCATTCTTAAATAGAGTAGTTGGGTGCTTCAAGTTGAAGTTATGGTTTAACATGTCTTGGTCTTAAATATATATTTATTATTTAAATCTTTAGATCAGTCACAAACAATAAGGGTGCAGAAGTGAGAGCTTCTGAAATGCTTATGAACGAAGTTTATTCTAAAACAAAGCAGATGGTGCTCGTATTAGTGATTAGTGATCAAATTGTACAATAACTCTTTTTGGGGTATCGCATAATACTATTAGAGCTGTTTACATAGCTTTACCAAAGGATCCAGCTTTTCAGAAATTACAGAACATAAAAATACAATATAGGGTGTTTTTGTTTAAGAGAATAAAATAAAACACATTTAAATTCATGACAAATAATTTTACATAATTCTCTCGTTTTGTTTCATCTTCAAATTTTTATTTTCATTTTATTTCATTTCATCTTCAAATTTATTTGTACTTCATATTGTTCATGAAGACTATGATTTTTCCTTTACAGATGCATAAAGATTATAAATAATATTAAATCTTTACAGGGAGTTTCTGACTCATGCCACTTTGAAATTTATTTTCTAGCAGCAACACAAAGCATTCCAAATAATCATAAATATGATTTATAAATCTCGAATGTAGAGAGCCAAAAGAGATTCAATGCTAAACCTGTTTAAAGGCAAATCCATAAATAATAAACTCTTCACTTGCATTTGAACTTAGGAAGTCCGTCATTACATTTATCTGAATAAATCAATATTCTAATATTCTAAACATCTATTTTAATAATATCAGTTTCTTAAAATTGGACAGGTTGTTGGACTTGTGTCAGTATGAATTACACTACAATAAATAGTACACAAACATGGTAAATATTAAACTAAATGTTCTGTGCACTGACCTGTAATCTTATTTTAATGCTTACATCTCATTAAAGAAAGTGTGTTAAATTCATGTTTAATCCAACATAATTGAATTGAACTATAACTGAGTATTTAGTTGAGTTTGCTGTTTGTATGTACAGATTTATCACAGACATATTTCGTAGATGACCTGTGACCCCTATGTCGATGTTATGTGTTTATCTGTGTCTTGACTTCTCCATGCTTTTGTTGTGCTCATTGACAATTTACACCCTCATAACTCCATTTTACTCAGAGGTCTTTGCTTTGTTGATCCATAACTGAGTGTGTTTCAGGCTGGAGTACAGTTTTGTAAGATAGTTGGTAATTTATGCAGATTCTCCAATGATTATCTGTCTGTTGACCAGTTGTATGCAGTCACAGTGTACTACATATGGAGGATGTTGGTTTTTTCATGGTTTGTTACCTCTGGCCAGGATGCAATAATCACTTAGATCAGTTTGTTTGTCAGCAGCATTACGCAAAAACTGCAGCACTGATTTTCAGTAAACTTGGTGAAAGGGTAGGGCGTAGGCCAAGGAGGAAGCCATTATATTTTGGATCAGACCCATAAAGAGCAATTGTTTGAATTTAGAGTTGCAGTAATTAAACAATTAATTGATTAGTGTGGCTACTAAGTTTTTAATCAAACCAATTTTTTGTAATTAATGATTGATTTGAGTAAAAGAAAATGCTAAAAATCTCAGATTCCATCTTATTCTCAATCTGCATATTTTTTTTGTTTCTTTCCTCCTCTGTGGCAGTAAATAGATATCTTTAGGTTGTGACCGACATGAAACTTATGGATACCATTCTGTGCTCAAGGAAGCACCATGTTTTGAGATTCTGTAGGTTGGTTTAGCAATAATGCATAATAATGCATAGTATAATGTGAGTATATGTTACTATAAGTGATGTGAGTAAAACTGTAAAATTTTTTATTTTGAAATATGCTGAATGACAAGGTTCAATCACACAGTGTATTTGTTTGGGACTTTTATCATGAAAGGCTATAACAGACGTAATTAATTTGTGTATGATTTTGGGGAAAAAAATCCATGGTATGTATTCAAGTAAAGCTTTGAATGCACAACTTTTATTGGTATTCCTTGTAATGGACCCAAATACTTTCACCATTTATGTGTTCAAGAGATTATCTGTAGAGCAGCTGTGATGTGTCAACCCGCTGAATGTCAGAGAGGATTTTGCGCTGGATGTGTTATGGTATCTTTCCAGCCTGAAACATGCACATGCACAGGACCATGTGAATCATCTGAGAGTCCAGCATAAATTATCATCTGTGTTTGTGACAACCACATCAGCCTGTCTTTGAATATAAATTATATAAACCTGTGAAATGCTACATAAGCAACACACAAAAGTAAACCTGTCCTGATTCAACGACAGTCTGATCCAGAGATTTGATTTTATTGATTGGATTGATTTTAAGGCTCTGTTTGCATGCGAACGTCCTTCCCCTCCCCACACACTCATGTGCATAACTTAATGGCATAATGATCTACCATTCTCCTGAGGCTATGATATCACTGCCAGCGTATCATGTGCCGTTTACTGGAAGACACAGTCGATGTGAGCACTGCTGTGACAAGCATATATTTCACCTCTCAGCAGAAAAATAAACCCACAAAATCTTTTTTTCTGATTATAAAGCAGAAACAGATTACTATTGTTATTGTTATTGTGTTAACATATTTTTTAAGTGACGATGATATTCAGCAATTCAGCTTTTTTACTTTGTCTGTAGATGAGTCATCATATATACTGTACACATAATATGTTGGACTTCATTGACTTTCTCATTCTTTCATCCTTTCATTCATGAGCTGTTTTGAGTATTAAAAACTGAGTGGAAATTGAAATCCACTATGAATTATACATGTTAATTATTGAACATAAACGGTTAAAACTGTTATGCTCTGTCAAAGTCTGTATGTGGATAATGCAAATGAAATATTTCTACACCTAACACTTTTACATAATTGTTAGTGTATATTTTTTTTAGTAAATATGAGCAGAATTTCATGAGTCAGTAGTCTGGCATATCCAAACCTCCTCATTTTGTTGATAGCCTTGGCATCATCCACTGTCATTCAGGGATACTGTTAAAAAGTTATCTGGGTTGTGTTGGCATCTGGATACTTCTTGGGAGTATGCAGTGGCATGTGTACAAAATAGTGTCGGGAGACAAGTTGTTTTGGTGGAACATGAGGAAGTGCGTTTTGGTATTAAAATAACTCCCTATTCTGAATCCCTACATATAAAAAATGGAGAAAAAAATGTGTCTTTGTCAAAACCTGCTTTTGTCGAGGTGTAGCTGCAGCTTGGAGGTTGTTCTCAGCTCATATTAAGGAGAATGACAGTGAGACACTGAATAGCAACAAGGTGAAGAACCACTACCCTGTTCGTATATGTAGTTATTACATTCATACTCAACAGGTTATCTTACATTAATGAATTTAATGTGACTGTGCTGTTTGTTCATCTATCGCTGATATATTTTATTCATTTTCATGTCAGCACATCTGCATATTTTTCTGCATTTTCAGGCAGCCCCCATCCCTCCCTGCACCTGTCATCCCTGGCGTCTCTTTCTCTTTGTTTGGTGTCTGAACCCTCCTCCATCGTCTGTCTTCCCTCTTGCAGTTTGTGCGTGAGTCTGCATGCTCCTTCAGCATCCCCACTCACACCATGCTGAGGTGGGGCTTTCACCCTTTTTGTGTACAGACATTTAGACCACAGCAACTTAAATCATCCAATTACTCTCTACATCTTTATATTCCCATATAAGGGTTTTTGATTGAAAGACGGTAATAGCAAAGGTCACAAATATAAGTATAAGTAGAAAGCCAAAGGACAAGTAGTTGTTTCATTAGCCCTTTTGACATGGGACTAGTATAACCCGGGTACCTCTAGTCATATGGAAATTAACCCTCCACATCCGTGAATCACAGGGGATCAGCCAAGTCTGTTTTATATTCAAATTAACTGATACCACGGTATTCCCCTGTTGTGATGTCAAGGTTCACTATTAATACCACTACCACTTGCAGATATCTGAAAGGTAGAAAACGTTCCTTACTGTAGCTGCCATGCATATCATCCATCTGATCTCCTTTTGAAATGTCACTCCTCTGAAAGACTTAAGTTTGCTCTTTCAGTGAATATCCATGTTATATCACAACATGAGCCTTCTGAATTTGCACCAAAACTGCTTGAAAGACTTTAATTTATCAATACCAGGACAGTTTCTATAATTTACAACCAGGAAAGAGGCAGAATGAATTTGCAGAGGAAACAAAAAAAAATGCTACAAATCAGAGTCAATTTATACACCACTAATATAATTCAAGGGCCTCTGTGCTAAAAGAGGGTAGATATTTGCATTGGAATATTTAGTTTCCTTGCAGGCAACCTCCACAATTATGACAAATTACTAGAGGCTCACTAGTCCTGTATTAATGTGGCTATAAATTATGTATGTCTTTATCTCTGTCTTTTTGGCCTGTGTCCTCTGCACTAACAAAATAATATGCACAAGCACATTATCCATCCATCCATCCATCCATCCATCCATCCATCCATCCATCCATCCATCCATCCATCCATCCATCCATCC
>JAPTYQ010000014.1:26858122-26873596 GCA_029814465.1 Ostorhinchus cyanosoma
CATCCATCCATCCATCCATCCATCCATCCATCCATCCATCCATCCATCCATCCATCCATCCATCCATCCATCCAGAAAAAGAAATACTATACAAATACAAATACCAAATACACACTAAAGAGTTAAGTACATATTTGTAGAAAATACAGCAAACACTGAATTTTAATGTAAAAAAAAAAAAAATCTATATATATCAATTGACAAATATTTTTTAATGAAATGCTAATCAAACAAGGAAGATAAAAATAAATCTTAATTAGTAAAAAATTGTCTATCATATTCAAAGAACACAGAAAGACGACTCATACCTTTTGGAATAATTTGCATTTGATAGTATTGTAGTATTTATGCAAATAAACATCTATTAAAAAAATGACCAGGCCAAAGAAATTAGATTTCCTGTGTTTATTTAAAATATTAACTAAGAAAAACTGAATTTCATTTCATACAGACTGTGTTTTAGGTAGTGTTTTACCACATGTTTAGTGCACATGTTGTGTCGTGTGTAGTGACATGTAGTGGCGACGCTTCACATTCCCCCACGGCGTTGCTAAAAAAAAAAATGTAACGCTTCTCTTAAGAACTAGTGTTTGTTTCAATGCATCTTGGTCTTTTAAGTTAAGATATCAACTCCAGCCCTCACTTCAACATAGTCCGTCACAGGAAAACACTGAATGCTAGATGCCTCCTAAAAATGGCCTGCTCTCACTTCAGACATAAATGGCTAATAATATAACAAAAGAATATTTTCAGGTTATCATATGCATAATTATAAACACATTTATACAAATTGTATTCCATTTCTGAAATTAGATCTCCCCAAATCTCTGTAAGACGTACACAATGGACCTTTAATGATATAGACCAATGTAATAGATTATATACAATCTATGTACGTCTAAAGGAATGGAGGCTGAAGGAGACTGGGAACATAAAGAGAAGGAGAACCAGTGTCGCCAGCTAACCCACCCATTCTCTGAGTGCGGGGGTGTGATATGGCTTACATTTTGTCCCCTGCTGTCTGACTAAAGTGCTCCGTGAGATAGACTCAGTCATTACTGAGGTAGAGCAAGGTAGACAGAGAGAGAGGGGAAGAGGGAGAGGGAGAGGGTGGGGTTGTGAGGTGGAGAGAGAGAGAGAGAGAGAGAGAGAGAGAGAGAGAGAGAGTGAAAGAGAGAGAGAGAGAGAAACAGTGAGGGAATCAGAGGGAGCGGCAGCAGAGAGCGGTTGGAGCAGCTGTATTTTGTATCACTGACTGACATACGAGTGAGCGATCGAGCGCTGCTGACCGCCAGCAGGCAGAGCAGACGAGTGTGAAGGGGACTGAGGGGCGAGGCTGCTGCTGCATGCTGTAACCATGGCGCAGCCGTCTCCCGGCGCATCACCGGGCGTTCGTCGCCGTAGCGATGGCTCGGTGAGAGAGTGTCTGTTCTTCCCTGTTTCTGAACGGAACGAACAGGAGAGGCTGGAGGCCCTGGTCCGCCGGAGAGCCGGGGGCGCCGAGAGACGAGGAGGAGGAGGAGGAGAAGGAGGCGGAGAGGCCCGGGACCACCTGGATAACAGGCCTAAACGATGGACATGGGGAGGACCGCCTGATGGTGTGGAGGGTGAGTAGAATGGAAGGAGGGGGTTTGTTGAAGATGTGTGCAAAATATGTAAGTGCAACAGAAAAAAGTCTTCACAGTGTTTGGCTCTAGGTTGGTAATTTAATTCTCCTTTTAAAACATTCTCAAGGTTTAGATTTTTAAATGTGGAGAATATTTTAAAGATAGTAAAATTACATAGGCGGTGGTTTGTTGACAGTATGATGGAGCCTGACATGAAGTGTTGGTTCAATATGTACAACAGGGCAGACCGTACGGGTGGATACAGATGGGGGCTGGGAGTGGTGAAGAGGAAGGAGAGGTGTTTGTGGGAGGAGGTCTGGAGGTCAGGGGGGAAAAGAAGAAGGGGGATGGTGGGACGAAAGACTGACGATGACAAAGCACAGGAGGTGAAATGAGGATAAAGGAAAGAAGATGAAGAAGAGAAGGAACGATGAAGAAAAGGGTGTGGAGGCTGCAATGCAGGAGCAGCTCAGCGCTTTGTCTCATCAGGCTGTGTGGGTTTTTATTAGTGTGTGATAATGTTTGGGTGATAAACTGCTGGTTTCGACAGTAAATAGGCTACAGGTGTCTGCATACATGTGTCATTTCTCTGTAACTTTATGTCTGAGTCAGAATTTGATTCCCTCAGTTGCTGTTTCTAACTGTCAATGCACGAAGATCACACATAAACACATTTGAGGCTCTACCTACATTCACCTATGATCATTTAAAGTCTTATTTTAGCTTGTCTGAGAAAAAGCAGTGGCTTTTCCTGATATGTTTTTGTTGACTGTGGGAGGCCTGAGTGCCACCAGCACGGCTCTAGAGCCTGTGGTGCATTCATAACGCCATCAATTATTCACAGTACCCATCAGCCCCGTCATCCTGGCACTGACCTGGGATCAGGGTCCACCCAGCGGCTTGTAGTGGCTCCTGCCAGGCTGACTTGCAGTGAGGCTGCTCTGGGATCTGTCGGGCCCAGCAGAACATTCACTGCAGCAGAAAACAGCAGCATCTCATCTTACAGTGGCCCATTCGATTAAAGGGCAGAGACTTGCCAAAGACGCCGAGTGTGTGTTGACGTGCTGCGTATTTTTATACGTATTTAAATCTGCATTTTCTCACCTTACTTACAGTGACAGACACAGCTGTTCAATTATAATAACAGACTTGGAAAATTAAGCAGTATGTTTTTTTTCTGACCCATGACTTATGTAGTCTGTAGCAAACTGAAAAGAACGTGGAGGATATTGATCGGCAAATAATAAACTGACCTTCAGGGCTATATATCAACTGGCTCTCTGAACCTAATAACATTTCAAATAGAGATGCACCAATAAACCTCTATTCAGCTCTGATAGGAAACATGGATATATAACAGCTCTTTGTTCATAAATGTTGTTACAGTTGTTTTTGGTGATGCTATGTGTAAGAATACTTGAAGCTGTAGTGAACCATGGTTTGTGGGCTTCTTGTCACTTTACAGCTGTGCCTAAAAACAATACTTCAACCTATGGAGTTTCCATAAAGTTTATTGAAAGATTTTAGAAATTGTAAATATGAATCATATTTTGTACTGGCCTTATTTCCACTGTAGTGGTAATGAAAAGTCTAGATATTCGACATGAACTGAAAAGTGTGCACTTACACTAGTTTAGTTTAGATTAGTTTAGTCATTCTCAATCAGTTGTCGAATTGTACTATACTTTGTGTATCTCTTGTTCAATTTAAACTCGAAACAGAAAACCATATGGGTCAGATTTTCCATGAAAATCCCTCAGCACAGTCCCAAGCTCTTCATTGCCTCTCACGTGTTCCTCTACAGTGTTCAAAAATAGATACTGCAGTCAAATAATGCAATAATTTAATTTTTTTTTTAAATCACAGAAGGGAATCCATGAGCAAACTTTTAATTTTACTATCATGTCTTAAAACATCATTCATGGAATAAAACACATTGTTCTATCTATGAATGAATTCTCATAAAGCAGTGCTGACCAACCATTTTGTATTACAGTATTATAAGGTTCACATCATTTACTAAAACAAAATATCTTCATATAGTTCTATTAACACTGTACTTTGTCATAAAATATTAATAGTCCAGTGTTTTAATCATTGCTCTGAACATATCTCATCATTTCTTGACTGTCTGTTGTGGAAATCTGTTCTTACAGACATTGATTGATTGATTTCACAGTACTTTTATAAAGTTGTTAGAAATCCAGGACATAAAGATATCCAGATGTGAATCCTTTAATGCCACATACTGATACTGATGTTGGATCGATCCAAATTAATTTCCCTAAAAGTCTTGTCGTCTTGTTTGGGTTTAGAAACTTCACTATTAAACATGCCATTCCAACTTCTTTGTGATGTAAATAAGACTTCAGGAATAGTAAAAGAAGCCCCTACCTTTAGTTACATATAATCACCAAAATATTGATCATGTAAAGCTTTGTGATTCAAATACAACATTTCACTATTTTAGTGACATCGGTATAGTAAAAAAAAAAGAACCACTTTGGAATATAGTTCTTAATATTGTCACTGGGTCATTGTGGGTCTTTTTGTCCTGCTTTTCGGTCTTTATACAGACTATCAGGAGCTGTGGTTACATGGACAATATTTATTCAATTCAAATGAAATCAGTAATTTTAGATTTCGTACATGGACATAGACAATGAATGAAGTGATTAGTTGTGAGTTTACATGAAGCGTTACAATATCTGTTGTATTTATTCATGTGGTTTGTGACATGTTCAGTAGAATTCAGTATTGCTCATCTTTTCACTTGTTTGAACAGTTTATTGTTTGGAGCTTTTCAACCACAGATGCATTTAACAATCTTCAGATCTTTTAACAAAAAAGTTGTTTCAGTAACAGACTCTTTCATTTTTCTTCCTCTATGTTTTTGTCCCTCCTGGAAACGTGTCACACAACAGAAAGAATATAAAGAAATGAGTGGATTAAGGCTTCTCGTGTTAATATGTGCTAATATTTTCCTCCTGAACTCAAATGTTTACATCATCCCTCTCAACCTGCTTGAATTTTAGGTTGAACTGATCAGATTTGACTGGGCCAATCTGTTGGCATTGAGGCTGTTAATAAGGCCTTTTTCTAATTGGGATTTTCAGATTATCAGTGAAATATTGGACTCCATGTAGATACAGCTAGTTGGAGGCAAAAGATGTAGCAGTTTGTTGGCTGCAACATTCAACAAACATGGTTAGCTTCCAAACTTCTCGTATTATTAGTCTGAAGCAGTCCCTGATTGTGGCTTACTCTGATTTGATGCTATACTCAGGTGATTTGGCCATTTTATGGTTGCTTCTTTACTTCAACTTCACGCAAAAAGATAGTCTTGTATTATATCCTGACGTTGCTGGTGCTTGTTTGCATGTGCTAGCGATGCACAAATATTAGTGTGTGTTTGTGCACATGAGGCTGTGTGAGTGTGTAATGCTTTGCTCTGCTTCACCTGCTGCCCAGGTAACCCTAAGACCCTGCCCTGCCATGCCATTGGCTCCGCTCAGCCCAATGAGCTACCTGCTGCTTCCAGTACCAGCCAATCCCGTAACGGTATAGATCACATGACTGTGTGTGTACCACACCCATACATCCCACTCCCACACCACCACCTCTCCCACTGTGTCACCCGCAGCTGTTTTTCTGTGCATGTGTGGACGTATTTGTCACATCGTGTCTTAATGAACTGTGAATTCAGAGCATTGTTGGAGAAAATGCCTCAACGACCTTGACATTTTCCAGTTGTGATATGTTAACAGATCACCAAAAACATGATCCATTGTTCTTTAAGTCCAAAACAGCTAAAAAATGCAAGCATAATATTCAACATCTTCTGTTAATGTTCAGTGAACAAGGGGGAGAAAACAACCAAGAAAGAGAATAACGAGAGATCAGTGAGGTGAAAGACATAATTAAGAAAACAGCAGTATGTGTAGAATGTTTCATAACTGTTAAAAACCACAATGGATGCACCCGCAGATAGCAAGGCATGATAAGGTAGAGAGACAGATACATATATATGTAGATGAGTCAGATGAGTTTTTATTGATTTAAACTCTAAGAAAAGAGAGAACAGAAAATAAAGAACGCTTGTGATCTTTGACAATGATATTTTGTTAGAATAGCTATAAATTCATATGGTAATATTAAAATAATTATATCTGGACAATTTCTCCAAGCTTAAAATTTGGTAGATACAGTTTGAAAAGACAAACTGCCTCTAAATCAAACCAGATTTTTTTTCTCTGCATCAAGCATATGTTTTTTTTCTTTTTTTTTTTTTACTATAGGTGGTCTTAGTACCCTTATGTGGTGGCCTTGTGGAAAATGAATCAGCATAGTCATATTTACATAGTGCATCTAGTTAGTCACTGGTTATATTTTGTTAATGTGGCTTTGTTTTGTTGCTCTGATGTAATACAATGGTCAAAAATAACTCCAAAGCTTGTTCTAATGAGAGAAAATATTTCTTTCTACCGGATGCATTTCTCTCAGATGAAAAAGAAACTGTAGGCTGAGGTATTTTAGAAAGAATCAAATAATAAAACTATTAGACAAGGCTCAATTTGTCCTTCTTATTATGAGTATTTATACAACTAAACAAGCTGTCCGAAACCGGAAAAACAAAGCCGTTAGAAAATAAAAATGTGTCCTCCAACACTGAATCTGAGTGTACATACTGAATATGTGTTTCTGTGTGTATGTTTGTAGGAGTGTAACTGGCAAAACATCAGTGATATTACCCTATGTCCATTTTTCATCAACAGTTTGAGCCAGTATTTCCACTCAAACTCTCCTGATGAATGTCTGGTTTGGACCCGCTCACACACGTAGACATGTCCATACACACACATACACACAATTTATTTCCCCACCCCCACTCTTATCACAACAAAGGGCTGCTCCACTTCCTGTCATCCTGGCCCAGAGCTGTGTTTAGTGATGCATACACATGATTCGCAGCAGGGAGCCTGGTCTTTAACACACACACACACACACACACACACACACACACACACACACACACACACACACACACACACACCAAACAACATAACAGACATACACACTCTCGCTATCTCTGAAACTTATTAAACCTCACCCTCACACAGGCGAACGCACACACACCAGACAGTTCTAATCGTTCCTGTCCCACATCACAGATGCAGCCACCGTGGGATTTAGTGATTTCTTTGCACTTCTTCTGAGCTGCTTTAAACCCAGGAGAAGAAAATGCACTTAATTCCAAGTCATTTCACGTTCTGAATTTCTAACTTGTTGGAATGAATTCCCTCTACCACCGTCTATTTCAGCTGGCCAGTAAAAAAAAAAAAAAAAACCCACACCCTCTGCAATATTCAGTATATTATAATATTCACTGTGTACATGATAAATACTAGTATCCAGGTTAAGAAGTAAATTTGGAGGAGGGGGGAAATCACTGGAAAATAAATACCAGCATTTGAAAATGTGCATTTTCTTAAGCCGTCTTTAAATATTATGTTTAGGGGAGCTGCCATGTTGCATCTCTAACATCCCATGGAATAGAGCATTAGAGTCACATCTCATTGAATCGTAACAATAATTTTAACATCTATGAACAGCTAAAACCTAGAGTTTCAGAGCCAAAGTGCAGTAGTTGTGTTTCTTTCCACAATGTTCTGTTCATTCATTCATTTTCCTGGCTACCAACAAGCGAAGGCAAGGTACACCCTGGATGTAACACCAGTTCATCACAGGGCTCCTTTCACACAGTTGAACTACAACATACTGAAAGGTAGTGATGGAATTTGTTCCCAGTGACACTAAAAGACCCTGCAGCTGTAACAGGCAGAAACAGATTTATTTTTAGTTTTCACAGTGTAAGCAAATGTGTGGACAGTCATGAAATCTAACTTTACACATGGTGAAAAAGGTAGTAATTTATTTGTTTTGCATATAAAAGTAGAAAAGTAAATCATTAGTATCTTTGTAATATTTAAAAACATAAAGCCCCTGGATAAGGAGTCATGTACGCACTGAATTATGTCTAGAAGGATAAAAAAAGTCCTCTAGTCTCGCCTCAACAAGAAATTTGACATTTTAGTTTGACTTTTCCTTTTTTCCTTCCATTTTCAGCAGTTTTACTGTTAACACAAGAGGTGATATTTAACTCCATTGTAAAACATTCAAACTCAGGCCTGAAGATGTTTACACGCCCCCATTAAAACCCTTTGACTCTGCTCACCAATCCTTCATTCTCCAACCGTGTTCAGCAGGTTCAACAGCCCAACCGTCACTGCTTGGAGATTCAGTTTAAAGTTAATGTTGAAAATGAAGTCAGATTCAATTGTAACGGTTTTGCCTTGTAAATACTAAGATCTGGCAATTTGGCAGCAGTGGGAGCCAACTTGATTAGGTCAGCATTTCTGTAGTTCTTATAAATATAAAAGTAAACTTAATTCTTTCATTACCTCATCTTCATCATCACTCCAGAAGTGAATGCTTACTCTTGCTGCCATTGCTGGTGTGTCTGTCAACAATTGGCTGAATCATACCTGTGCAGGTAGTCAGCAGTGATCTGAAACCAGCATAAGACGTAGTCATTGTATAGTATCTATTATTGTGTGACTCAGAATCTTCTTAAATGCTGTTTTAGTTCATTGAAGTATATTTCCAATTTTTCGCTTCGTCACATTTAATGAAGAAAATTAATGCCTTAAAACAAGAGGATAGAGTTTACAATGTGGTACAGGAAATACTTCATGAGGACTTTAAAATAGTCCAAAGACAGAACTTGGGAGTCACAATATTTTTTCTTGCTGTTTTGGACAGTTTGGGTATGTGAATTATGCCACGTGCCACATGTTCCTCTGTGGATGTTGTCGTGATGCCTTCAGGTACTCTGTAAAGTACTGTCTCTCAGTTTCACATCACTGCAGTGGTTGCCTCAGTATCATCACCCTCCATATGATGATGAAGCAGACTGCTGCTTCATTTCTCTCTTACATCACCAAGGTTAATTCATTCAGCTGCCTGCACAGATCATCGATCCGCAGGATTATTCTGACTGTGAGGCGGCAGTTTTGTGTTTGTTGTGTGATGGCGTATCCGTTCTAGGATCAGGCACCAGTTGTTCATTGTATCTCTGACTTTTACCTTGCCAGTCAGCACCATCTTGTATGCATCAGTAATGTGTCATCTTTTTTTGTCAGTTGGGGACTTCCTGTCTCCGCCTGGTTTGGATCAGCCAATCAACAAACAGCTGTCTAACTCTTCAGCCGCCCTCCACTCCCCAGAGAGAGGTGAGGACCCCTACACTTAGATGTGACTTTGAGCTTCCACTAGGATTTCCTCCTAAAGTTTTCACAAATTAACAATCATTATTGAGCAAATTTTAACTACTGGTGCCATGCAAAAAACTGATTCTAGTCTCACTTTATCTTCATTTACACCTGCTCAGACTATGGAATCATACATACGGCTATGTTTGTATCAGTGATAAAGTTATCAAGGGGTGAGAACCATGTGGGCGTTACTGACATTTGGGCAAAATGGAAATATTTATATCAAATAAAAGCTCCTGTTAAGTTCTATCTGCCACCTAAAGAGATGTTTTTTATTTCCACTTTTTCCACTGGATGCATGTTTTTAACCTTTAAAACTGTGTGGCATTTGTGTGTCATGCCTCATCCAATAAGCAGCGCATGAAAATGATTTCATCTTCCTCAGTTAAATATACTAATTACAAGCACAAGTCAAAGAATTGCTGCATGGTACCATTAAAAAAAAAGAAATGGCTCTCATAATCTGTAACTTGTGACATTATTGGACTGTTCAACGTGGCATCAAATGCAGCTTAGAGGCAATTTTTTTTAGTGTAGTTAAGACCTCTGCTGCACAGTTAAAGTCCAACAGCTCTGTAAAATCTGTAAACAAATACTCTGTTTGTAACCTTTATTATGGCTATGTTTTATGAGCACTGTTGCCAGAAATTTTGAATGTCAAGTCTTGAGCTTGTCATAATATCTAACATTGCTCTGTTTGTGTGGTGTTGTGTTGTGTTATGTGGGTTTTTTGTCTGTTTGTGACATGTCAGTGTCCATTATGTCCCATCGTACAGCTTCTCCTAGCAACCACAGACCACACAGAAGTTCCTCCAACCGCAGGAGCATCGCTGGACTCCCCGAAGAAACGTCCAAAGCCAAAACACCCACGGTATGGTTATCAGACCCCTCACACACATACAGAGGTACAGGCAGACAATTCACCAGATACACATTCTAACAGAGGTTTCAGAACAGAGAGGACACATTAGTAAGTGTTGTTTGTTGTGCTACTCTTTCATATATGTAAATATATGCAAAGACACAGGGGACATTACAATAATTTTCTAGTTATTTACCAGTAATCACAAAAGTATATGCATTATTTACTTACACAGAAGTATAGAAGTGCATGGTCTGAAGTATTATTTATTATTTTTGAAATATTTACATATTGCTCCTGGCTGTTCGTGTAACTGAATGTCACATCATCCATTTAGTAGTAGGGCCTTTATTAGGTCTGAGTAGTCTGGTTAAATGTTCTACATCATCTATAATGTGACATGTACTGCTTTGTACATCAAGGGTTAGTTTTTGTGTGTTATTGTCCTATTTCTGTAGGTTGAAATCCTTTTAGACATTCTGATGGTTCACTCTGATCAATATAAAAAATAATCAAATCCCCTTGCATTAAAACCAGAATACATGTCTATTTTGGAAGTAAAGGTATTTGTATTAAAATATCGGGAATAAAAAATAAGTAGTCAAATAAAGTACTGATACCTGAAAATCAGACAGACATCCACCAAGGACAACAGTCCAGTTTTCCTCCTCTATCCTTTTTGTTAGATGGTCCTACTTTTTCTAAAATATCTGTTATGTAGACAGCACAATAAACTGTATGAAAATATGTGCCCAACTTATATTATCATGTGGTTTACAGGGGGAGGGTCCTAATACACCTGCCCGTAGTGCTTCCTTCAGGGCCAACAGCAAGGGCCCGGCCACGCCAAAACGGTACAGCACAGAAACACAAAGCAGACACATCAAAATACACACACACACTAAATGAACTGAAGTGGTTTTTTTGGTTTCCAGGGTGAGGTCAAACAGGAGTCGTGCCCAGTCTCCCTGCTCCCCTGGTCAATACCCCCCCTCCCCGCTCCGGCAGAGGGCCACCACTCCTGGCACACCTGATGATAGGGGTCACTCTGAGGTCAAAGGTCACAGCACCTTAGAGAGGAAATCAACCAAATCTGAGACATCAGAGAAGAAGATCCCCAAATCCACCAGCAGAGAGCTGAATGCAGGTCAGGAGATGTGTCATGGATTTATAAACTCATATCGGATATATCATATCTGCCATTTTCCCAATTAGCAAATGTGGAGCTGCTCTTGAATGCATCGTGGTCAAACAAACTTACAAGAACATATAAAACATTTAATAATTTATGTGACTGTATCAGTAAGCAGTAACTAGTAATTATTTTCATTTTCTACATGTTGATTTTTCTTTTAGATAGGTTGTTGTCTATGAAATGTATGAAAAAAGTCAATGTTTCCAAATCAGATGTTTGGTTTGGTCCACAACCAAAAGACCTAAAGATACCTACATATTTTTGAGTAACTTCAGTTGGAACTGTTGTTTCTGTCTGTCCACAGAGTCTCCTGGTACGCCCACAGGCAGGAGTGTCGGTGGGACAACGGATGCCGAGGAGGCGTCCAGGCTGCTGGCGGAGAGGCGACGTCTGGCCCGAATACAAAAGGAGCAGGAAGAGAGGCAGCGGCAGGAGGAGGAGAGGTCTGTCCCTGGATCAGATTTAATATGTTGAATATTTACATTTAGGGTTGGGCAATATGGCCAAAAATGATATAAGGATAAAAATGTTGATAAAAACAGTTCATTTCAATAACTGTCATTATAAGTATTTTGTCATCATTTATTTTCAGTGGAAAGGCTGATTATTCGTCTCAAGTGACAGGATGAAACTATTTCCAATTTTTGAATGGCAGCAGATGAGCTGTGTTATCTTCATGAGCCAAAATTTTACCATTTTGAACCATTTGGTTGAATGTGATTTTATCCAAGAATGTGGTATTATTCATGTAAATTAGGTTGATTCATCATCAGCTTCAAAGGGAATTGTTTTGTTATGAGTTTGAAAGGAACTTGGCTAAAAATGTGAGACACAAAATCGGTTTCAAAACAGTATCCTGACTGCAATTTATCACTGTTTAAACCATTAAAAGAAAGAAAACCCATATTTCTGATCGAAGAAAATTGAGAAGTAAAAAGAGAAACTTTTGTGTGTGTGAACAATTTCACTTTTAGCACTTCTTACAGGAGAACATTTTGTAAAGGACTCTGTCTTAATGTCTCCATGAATAAAAGATTGTACAAGTGTATTATTTAAGATATTTTCACAAATAATTTAGAGTGAAATCTAATCATCTAGTCGTAGCTTTCCAGTTTTAATTTAGAAAACTAAATATTTTTCAGTGATGTACATGTAAATGAATATTATATTTCACAGATTTTAAGGAGTGTTTGTTGACAGTGAGCATTAAATATTTATTAAAGGCTTGTCTGTTTGGTCATGTTCTATCAAATCTGCTGATAATCTGGAAAAGTAATGTCAAAAATCTGAACAATTCTGACTATAAAGATACTAATAATGTGTAGAAAACAGTCAAAGCCACATTAGATCAAGGATGCTTTCTCACAACCTAGTTTGGCCCAACAGTTTGATCTGAACCTACCTGACAAGTGTGAAACAAATGTGAATCCCCGTAGACTTTGGTCTGATTAAAAGAGGTGGTTCTGGTCTGGTTTAAACTAAACTATGGTTTAGTTCATTTACAGTGTGAATCATTTTTGAATAGCTTTGATTTTTCAACCAATTTCAGGACGCAACACAAGGCTTTGCTGAAAATTCAAAGAAGAAGATTGAAATAGAACAGGTTAAAAAAATTAGACAAGTTAACAATATGATGCAACCAACCAATGTCAAATATAGGGAGACACAGTAGATTTTTTTAGTTTTTTAGTTTAGTTTATTTCAGACACAAACGTTATACAAAATATAAGGAAAAAAACAAAACAACAAAAAACAGAAAATGGAACAACTGTTGTGCCTGAAAGGGAGTAGGAAGAAGCCACTGCATATCTAGGCTTATCCCCCATTTCCAGTCCTCAGACTGTAGATGTAGATGATGCCGATGGCAGGTCATCATATAATTTGAATAAACAGGGGTTTTGACTGACAACTGATTGCTCAGAGCTCCCCTGTGTTTGTTCAGACTGAGGGTTGAGGAAGAGCAGAGGAGGCTGCAGGAAGCGAGGGAGCGTCAGGAGAGAGCAGCACAGCAGGCGGAGGAGGAGAGAGCGAGGAGGGAGGAAGAGAGGAGGAGCAGAGAGGAGGAGGAGAGACGACAGAAGGAGCAAAGATGGAAGGACATGCAGGATCAGCTGGACAGAGAGGTCAGCCTTCAGAACATATGTAACATTAAGTGTGTTGTGGGTAAAAAAATCTAACTGGATGGATGTTTTTCAGAGGGAGGAGGCCTTTCTGCGAGCCCAGAAGGAGGCGGAGAGGAAGAGGCAGGAGAGAGAGCTGCTGCACATCCAGGAGGAGCAGGAGAGGCTGCAGAGGAAGAAGGTACAGTACATCTGTCACATCTGTTTCACAAGTGATGCATTTTTTACAATCCAGTTACACAGTGAACAGCTCCCTCTTAACCCTTTATAGGGTTCTCATAGAAATACTCAGAAATTCAACATTTCAACCTTTGTGTGTATTTGGAGGACATAACAACATTTTATTACTTTTGTGAATTTTTTAAAAATAATTCTTTTATTATTATGTAAAAAATCAAGGTCAATGAAGTTACCATATTTGGTTCCTTACCTAGAAGTGGCAAAAAAATTATAATCCAAGTAGTTTAAATAAAAAATACAAGAAAATCACACATAAGGTGAAAGGAAGATGTATTTTAGAAGATTAGAACATCACTTTTAGAACATTACAACAACACTAAGTGCTGATACAGACGCCTGTCAGCATACACATGAACCCTTTGAACATCATTACTTACATTAGTACTGTTACTTCATGGTAGCGAACAAAGCAGTTACACTCACTGTTCATGCAGAGGTGGACATTACAAACCCTACAGACCACATTTAACCTGAGATTGTTGCTTCATTGTCCTCACTGTAACTGTGACTGCCTTGTACAGTAATGCATGCAGAAATTACCAAAAATAGCAATTTGTCCGATACAGGATTAATGAATCTGAATCTTGTGTGTATGTTTTTTTGCAGAGAATTGAGGAGATTATGAAACGAACACGGAAGAGTGAAGTGGAGCCTCCATCTGCTTCCCAAGGTGAATGTTAAATTCAGGCATAATATGCTTACTAGTAAGGGTACAGTGGAAAACGGTGATCAACTACTCATATTGGCTTATGCCAATTAAGTGACAGTCTGAGGTCACACCTGAGGCCCGTGCACTTTTAAATCAATATCTCATTAGTTGCATTAAGTGGATTGATTAGTCATGGTCATGTGATGCTGCAAAGCTGTGAGGAACAAGCAGAACTATCAGCAGAGCTCATGAGAGAAGAGAATTTCAGAGTTTCCATAGACTGTTCTGAAGAATCTGCACATGGAGGATGATGGAGATGACAGCTAGACTAACGCTGTCATCGTGTAAAGTCCGTCAGTGAGCGGGCTTTTTCTTTTCATGCACCAACTCAGTAGAACAGTTTGTGGCATGTTCTGTTGAGGTATTTAAAGCAAAGCTGAAGACCCACTTGTTGTATATTAGTCCTGAGTTATTTTGTTTGAGTTTTATGGTGTTTTATTTGAATTTTATACTGATTTTAACTTGTTCTTAACTGCTTTTACTGAATTGTATTTATTTTATTGAATTTGTTTTCATTGTGCTCTTACTATTTTATTGTTGTTGTTTTGTAAAGGACTTTGATCAGAAGTGCTATATAAATAAATTTTTTATTATTATTATTATTATGTCATTGTTTGATCGTTTGAACCATTATTACGAGCAACTAAATGGGAACAAACAGGGCTACTCGTAATTCTAGATCAGAGTTCTATGGTATTTCTCATAATTCTAACAACGTACATATGCTTGTCTTCCAAAATATTTAACTTGAACGGCAACTACTGTACCAAAACTGCAGGTAAATACATCTCATATTCACTAAAATAAATCATTACTAAACCTACATATAGTGACAAAGATCAGTTTGACCGGGATAGATTTGATCGCTGTATATGATTTCTGTTGTGATATTTGCACACCTTCAGATTAGTCATAATGTAAAAGAAAACAGAACACAACAATAAAAGTCACAGAACTCATATACGCAAATGTAATGTGCTCATATATATATATATATATATATATATATATACACACACACACACACACACACACACACACACACACACACACACATACGCATTTTCTATGTCCACGAACAGACATGTTTGACTCTTTCTGCAAAAAATAAATGCATAAATAATAGTAAAAAACAAAAGAAGTAACTAGAACACTTTTCTGTAGCATGTATTTTATAATTGTCTTCTATGTTGCAAACAAGATCTTTAGGAGATACCATTTTTACTCAGTCCAAGTACAGTATATGTCCTAGATGAAAGAATCTGGATATGGCATTACTGCTTCCTTCCAGAAAAGTGCTGGAGAAGAAAACCTCATTAGCCATGACTGGTCAAAATAAGATAAGATAAGATAAGATAAGATAAGATAAGATAAGATAAGATAAGATAAGATAAGATAAGATAAGAT
>JAPTYQ010000014.1:26874937-26896364 GCA_029814465.1 Ostorhinchus cyanosoma
CCCAAAGGGCAAATATGAAATGTACAATATACACATATAAATATAAATATTAATACAATGGAAAAATAAAGAAAAGATAGAAAATATAAAACATTTGATAGTGACTCAATAACATAAATAGTAATAATAATAAATTAAGCAATGTAAGTAATGAGTGTGCAGTAGAGAAATTTGATAAACACTGATTACTATATACTTACATACTATACACTATACTATACTATATATTATATGCTATAACTCTACAATTATTAACTTTTTCATAGCTATCCATTATTAAACAGTGTTTGAAAATTGTATTATGAGTAGATGTTATTTCAGCTACTTTTCAGTGCTGAAGTTTTGTTGAGCCTGAGCTGGGTTCTGTTTGGTTGTAATTAAAAACTAATCCAGTTTTTCCAACAGAAAGCAGGCTACGGCCAAATTGGCACTCCTTAGAGGTGGAAATTATTTGGAAAGAGGGGAGGAAATTATCTAGAACTGCATGTAGAGCTGAATAATAGATGATAATTTTTAAGATGTTTTGACATATAAGAGTGAAATTATGAAGTTGTAATTTAAAGAACTACTTGATTTATTGATTAACTGGCAGGTGTTGGTTGGGATTCTTTAATTCTGACCTACACCTTCTGACTACTAATTACACAATCGTCAACACAAATAACAAAACAAATGAAAAAAAAAAAGTCAAATCCAGAGTCAACTAAATATTTTGGACACATTTCATACTATCAGAATAAATGTTTTTGTTGTTTTTGTAGGTATAATGTTCATTACGTCTCCCTGCTGACTTCATTATCAGCCACAACTCTCATTTTTATAACTGTTAGTTCTGTTTTACTTCATCAGAGGGTGTTTACTTCTCTTTCCACATCACATGTTTTATTCTGCTGTAGCATATTTTTTCCAACCCCTGTTTCATCTTATTTGTCGGTTAATTACTTGAGTATTAAACTGAATGTGGTCAGCTGCAGTGTGACTCAGCAGTGTCGGACAGGCAGGGAAACAGCACCCCCCCATGGTTATTAGCTGTAACACACTGAAAATGTACTGCAGCATTTCTTGAACTGTCTGACCCAAAATACTGCATTTTACAGAGCCCGTTTGTATCTTTGTCGTGCAGTTCTTTTTTTATCGTTTGGCTCTTTAAGTATCAGTTAATGAAAAGTTGAATGCTGCAGCATATAATGACAACTGTTCTATAAAACATATAATGATGATAATGATGATGGTGTAGTGATTTAAAACATAAAGTGTCTATGCAGGTTTCAGCCTGTTTGGATCAGACATACACTATTTCTAAATCTCTCTGATGCCACTTTGTATGTTTTCAGCCTCTGAGGTCCGATCTGAGGCTGCTGTCGCCTCAGAGGAGGATGCTCCCACTCCAGCTGAAGCCCCCATCATCCTGCTGGGACCTCTGGAGAATAAGATCTGTGTGGACGAGCTATCTGATGGAGTTCAGTCCATGGATGTCAGGTGAGAGGTTTTTATCTCTATCGTGTGTTTATGTCAGTCTCTATTCATCCTGCTGGTCATTGCAGTTGATTTGATTCAGTTTTTTTAATTCAACATTAGTTCTGTTGCAAAAAACTAAAGAAAACATATTGCTACTGTAGCAAGTTTAGTTTGCAGTGATATTACTGACCATCCCATTGATCTCACAGAGTTCACAGTTGTCATTGACACTGCATCACATTTTGGGGAATGTGATCAAATGAACAGCTGTAACTTCACACTGGAATACTAGATTTCCACTGATGGTTTGTGATTGAAACTCACAATCTCCCTTCCTCTGTCCATATACAAATAAACATAATTTCTTCATGCAAAGACCACGTGCAGCAGGAAAAAGCAATGCACAGCAGAGCCTCATCATTGGCTTATACAGAGGACATGGGCTGAGTAGGCAGTCCTTCAGTGTGGCCCAGGACACAATTGTGTACAGACTGCCAAAAGTATGTGACCACTTCTGAATTCATAGTGGGTGAACTCACAGTGGTACTTGACTGTTCATGTGTACGTGCCAGGTGTAAACAGGCCCATAGTTCTACTTAAGGTACATCAGAAGGGGAAGAAGGAAAGATGGATTTAATTAAAATCTGTTTGCTTTTGTTTAATCCTTTAGTTTACATTAAACACTGTTTCTCTGTCGTTGTTTTGTTGTTTTGTCATTGCCATTGTCATTGTTTCTTTAAGCTCTCCATCTGTCTCCATCAGTCCAGTGTCCAGAGATGAGCAGGCTAGTGCTCACGAGTTTTCACCAGTTACCGAGGGAACAGACGGTGAGACTAACGGTTGCCCCCTGGGGCAGCTGATGGACCTCGAAGCCCAAGGGCGTGGACAGCGTCAGGGTGCAGAAACACCCCCCTACCCAAAGCTGCAGGCCGGGGTGGGTGACCTCAACAAGAACCTGCTGATCCAAGCGTACAGCGCTGCCTCCGAATCTACCCAGCTCATCCCCAGTGTCGGGCCGAGCAAACTGGACATCCAGTAGCCCGGTAGGGACCCTCTCAAACACAGTTCATTGACTTTAGGATAGGGCTGTGAGGGCCCTCTAAAGTTTAAGATTAGACAGGGACACAAACACAAAACAATTTGAGACAGACATCAATGATAGATGCTGAAGATGTCTATTTCTCAGCCAGTCTGAGAGTTTTCATCAGTGTTTCTTTTTTTGATGAATTCTCCACAAACAACACATCTAGAAAAAATACCTATATTCTTAAATGTCACCAAACTGTTCTTTATTAAGCCCTGCCATGAATTTCATATCCTTGTGTATCTTTGGTCTGAACTAAATTTAGGTATGTTGTTATTTTTAGGTGTTAACTGACTATTGTGTCTTTACACAAAAGTGGTACACAAATTGAGTCCACTGTGTCATTTCTTTTCTTTTAGGAGGAGCTGGGAGGTTCAGTTTAAACAGGAGCCAGGAGAAACAGACCAGAGACCACCACCTCCATCTGCAACAACCAACAACAATAACAACAACATTTCCACCACAAACCACTGCTGATTTCTCACCTGTACTACCAAACCGCACACACTCCACACATAACTGTTACGCTTTGGCTACGTTTTGAGACAGTGCAGACTGGCGAGTTTGATCACGTGAATCTAAACCGCATCAACTAGACTTTGTTCATGTTAAGGACCCAGCCTTTTCATTTGCAGATCATATCCAAATCGCATTCACAACACTGCACAAGATTTTCTCATAATTTTTTTCTCTTTAATCTATACCTTGCTTTGTTTTACATCTAAACTGCTTCTTTGCAAACGTAGCCCATCTGCACTGCCACAAAATATCACTACTATCGTCCAATTTAATCTCTGCTTTTGTAAAACTGTAAATAGATCCAACCGTGCTGTGGAGCGTCATTATAAAGACCTGATGGAAGCAGTAAGACCGACGCTTGTGGATGAATCCTGCGTAGCATCTTCAGAGAGGACTGACTTGTGGAACTGTTTTCGGTTGTAGCTGTGTTTGGGGTTTTCTCCCTTCCTGTCTGATGGTTCCTGTGTGTTTATCTCGACTGCTCACAGCGACTCGTACACTATAAAACCCAGTCTGCTGTAGCTGTTCCCCGAAGAAAACATTCACAGCTGATATTATACCCTGTAGCCAATAGCTTTGGTTTCTCTGCTGCTCATCACTTGATTGTTTTGTGGACGACCCCACGGCGAGGATGTGAAGACAACCTCTGAGGGAGAATAATATGTCAATAGTCTTGTATTTTTATCTGCAGGTCAGGAAAATATTGACACAGTGTGTTGTGTATTTGTCTGGCACTGACTGTAATCACGCTAGCTGCAGTTCATTGTGTGCACTTAGAGTAGTTATGTGTCTTCACTGCTCTGGCATCACCACCTTCCCAGAAAACTCATTCCCCACACTAAAATATACCTCACCGCCTCGCAGCTCATCACCTCTGAGGCCTTAAAACCTCTGTGCAGCCCCCCACTCTGTGCTTTACCCTCAGCCTGAGCTTCATCCATACGTACTCTTCCATCAAAACATCCAGGAAGTAAAGAAACAAAACTTCAGAAACTGCAAATCAGCTCAGCTCATCTGTTTGCTTTTCAGCTGCACCACAAGAAAAACAAAGATTGAGAGTAAAGAAAATGGGATTCAAGTGTAATTCTCGCATTGCTTGAATTTGACCAGCGCTGAGGAAAACACTGCAAATTCCACCACAGTCATGTGTATTTTTATTCATTTATACAGTATCAAGTTACAGGGGCAGTGCATGTTGACAGAGGTTTCTGTAAATGGGTAGTTTTCAAACCTGACAGCCACAAAACTACATAAAATATATTTAAAGATGTGCAAAAATACTTGCTTTTTGTTATTTCAGTAAGTTAAACAGTATGGTCGCACATTTAATTGTGTTTTAATCATGCCTCAGGGGTTCAGATGAGTTCACCTGTGGAGATGATTAAAAAAATGCAACTGATCATGAACTGATATCTGCAACTTTCTGATTAGTTACAGATAATTAATTCAGCAGTTCAGTCCATCTCTGTACATTACTGTCTGTCTGTCTAAGTACTCTTTTTTTTTTTTTTATCTCAATTTTTTTTTTTAATTGCCATAATTCCTGCATTTTTAACTGACTAACTGACTCTCGCTGGCAAAACAATGTTGAAACAAGTGGAGTCAGGGACAGAAGGCTAGGAGCATCTATCAAGATATCATCAGCAAGAAACAATTCATTTTAAGCTAGTAATATGTTAGTGGCTTACTTAAATTCCAGTCATGTACACATACAGACATGAATGTGTTCCATTTCCACTGTCAAAACACTGTCTCTTGACTTTAAAATATTTTCTTCATGCAGAGATTTTAAGCTTTTATTACTGAGCACCTCTCATAAGAAACTTTTTATTATTATAAAAAAATGCTGTTCTATTTGAGTCAGGAATATGCATCACACACATAGAAGTGGCATGCATTACACGCTGCCAATTGGTGACTTAGTAAAACCAGGACTTGGGAAAGTCAGGGACAGACTATGAAATATACAAAAAGGTGGTGGTGGCTGGGGAAGTGTAGCATTTTTTAATACAGACCCTCTGCTCTGTTTTGCCTGTTAGAGTCACCTATGACCCAAAGTAAAACCTCAAACATGGACTGTGACAGAGTTTCCTCCAGATGTGAAGGTGGTCTACTGCTAATTTGAGGCATCACACTGAGGGAAAAATGCATTTAGCTGCAACGGCTGCACCTTTCAGAGTGTGGTTTCATGTTTTCCCACTCCTGTCAGCTTCACGTTAGCTCATTAGCCCTTCAGATTCAGCTCATCGTAAGAGGGTCTCCTGGATGTATATGAAGTAAAAATAAAGGACATACTGTTTATCCTATTATTACTCTGTGACACTGCAGCTTGGTGGAATATATCATTGTAGATGTGGTGCATGGAAAACTGCTGAAAACGAACAATAAACTTCATCAAGCCATTTTGTGTCAGTGAGATGGATAACTAAGCCCATGTACTGTACATTCCTGGTTGACTAATGAAATGTTAAAGATAATGTTGGGTCTTTAAGATTAATTAGAAGTGGCACATATGATGATAAATGTAGTGTAGCGCTCACTGCAGCCACTTTTATTTCATTACAACTCACTGTCTGTTGACTTTATGCTGCACTGAAATTAAAACTAATCTGCAAAAAGCTCAGCCAATAATGATTTTTTTTTTTTCAATTTCTCAGTTCATTTTAACATTGATAACAGAGTGAGACATAAAGTTTAACCTTTCAGCGTCCAAAAAATGAATTTTTATTTGGTTTTGGCCAATACCAAAACAATGCTGATGAATTGCCACAGATCAAGAAATACTCATGCAATCAAACCTATGAGAATTATTATTACAAACTGTTGATTTATGTCATAATTTTGATTAGAAACTAATTTGAGTTGACATATATATTTTTTACACTGCAGGTTTAACATGGATAAAATTGATTTGATGTTCTCATAAATGTACAGTATTGACATTTAAGGATTATCATACTGATGTGTCCTAATGATATATTCAAAATGTTATTATATACTTGATTTAATTGTTATTTATATATATTATCTTATATTATTATAATTTATTGTTTCATGAGGTTTTTTAAACTTTACTTGCAATTACTTTACTTACTATTTTGAGGAATTCACTTAGTTTTAATTCAGTTTTTATTTAGTTTAGTATTTTTTTCAAGTTTTTTGCTGATTTAAATAAGGATGAAAACATAAAATTTAGCATGACTTACCAAAGCGTCATGTATTCAAGCTTCCACATCATGCAAATTTATTTTATTCTTGTTCAGTATTAATTTAGGGGACAAACCAAAACAAAGTCGATTGTATCTGCAATTTTATTTCATTTTAGTTAGTTTTACATTGCTCAGTATGGTTTTTCTTTAGCTTTGAATTGAAACACTTTTTTATACTGCAATTAAAACCATTTATCACAGCCTAATTTTATTTTAATCCTAAATTTAATCTTCAGATCATGCTCATGGCTCTTTACATGCTTTTATTTTAAAGATGCTTTTATGCTTTTATTTTGAAGACTCTGTGTTTTGCGGAAGAGCCTGGAAGTTCATCAATATCAACAACCATTTTATTTTAGTCCGTGCGGTTGATAGTAAAGAGCATGCGTATAACTTTCATTTGTCCGTAAATAGGGTTATAGTGTTGTAGTTTGTTGGGGTTTTTTTTGGTTGTTTGTTTTCTTCTGTATTTCTACTGTGTTTCTTTGGTGTGCTAATATTGCTTTAGCTAACATTTGCTGCGCGTGTTGTGTTCAAAGGTAAGTGAACTGCGTGAGGTTAGCGGCTAGGTTCCGTTAGCTAGCGGACAGTTATTCATCCTAATCATTTTTTTTTACTTAGCATTACATGTTTTTGCTTGGTTAATGTTACTATTAAGTATCGCTAGTGGGATTCTGTTCATGATAAAATGCGTTTCTGTCATACTAAAAATAGTAACTGATCGACTAGTAGCTAATGTTAGCATGTGTGCGTTTCCCTCCATGGGTTAGTAACAACAGCAATGGTACTCATTCTAAAACCAAATGGACCTCAGTCTCCATTTCTAATCAGATACGTTAGTGTTGGCTAAGTTTGTGGAGCTGTAAGGTAATCTATCTCTTTAAAATATAGTGCTTTACAAATTTATTTAGACCACCACCCAATGGAAGATTTATGCCACATCTGGTAAATTAAATTAAACAACATTGGTAATTCTCAAAAATCATTTTTATGTTTCTCTAATGGTTAATACATCAGTATGTAGGGGTCAAAATTATATTTTTAATGCTAAAATACAGTTTTCACCGTTATCCAAGAATTTTAAAATGTTCTGTTTTATAATAAAACTGAAAAAAAAACTGTGTAGCATATTATTATGTCTTGATTAATATGGCAAGTTATAGTTGCTCATTTGTATTCCAGAACAGTTTTTTTTTTGTAGTTCACTTGCAGATGAACATCTAATAATAATAATAATACATTTTATTTGTACAGCGCTTTTCAATTGTACTCAAAGACACTTTACATAAAGCAAAAATAAAAACATGATAGCGCAGAATAAAAACATAAATCAGGCAAACACTTAAAATACAGTCCACAATTCTTCCTTTAAGATTGAGTCCATTTCAAACAGCAACATTTAGTCACTGAAAGATATATATGTTTCTGGGATTTTTTCAAGTTGAAATTCCCACTGTTTTATGTTGTTAAATTCTGACATCAAAAGGTTTGATCATCTTCTATATATTACTATGTGTCTTGTACTTTTGATGGGTAAAAATAGCTCATCACTCTGAGTCCAACACAAAGTGTAGTCAGAGTAAATAATGAGTACACTCTGTGAACCACAATTTGTACTCTGTTCACAGAATTATAGCATGGATTTCGCAAAAGGTTCTAAGAAATTAGTAGTATTGGCAAATCAATATAGCAGAACATTATTGTTTAAATATTTGTCATAAAATGCTAATTGGATTTTATAACAGTCATTTCCTTTTCTTTAAGGTTGGCAAAATGTCAAGACAGAGGTCTCTATCACCACGTTACAGGTAATTGTATTCTCAGTTTAAAGTACGCTTAATACATACAGTACATAGATATATAGCTAGTAGTACTTAGATATGTCAAGAAGTATAGATATTTTAGTCTGGAAAAAATTGAATTTTGAAATACAAAAGGCTTTGTAAAATAAGTTAATATGTGAGTTATTTCTTCATTTTTGTATCACATTTGGTAACGTCTTTTCAATATTTCCATTTTTAGGAGGTTCCCATGGGACGAACCAGATTTTGATCCTCACAAAGTCATTGCAGAATTGCATGGGATGCCACAAGGCAGGAATCACGGCTTAGAAGATCCTGAAGAACACTGGGACTACCTCAGGGGTGACATATCCCCAGATGGCCGGAGAAGATCCCCTCCTTTTCGAGGTGACCATCACTTTCCACATGAGCGTCATCCAGAAGAGTTTTACAGCAGGAGGCACTCACCTTTTCATGATGTGATTGACTATGGTGACCGGAGGCTTTCCCCACAGCACAATGAAGGAATTGAAGGAGACAGGCTCAGAGGAAGGTTTAGAGAACATTTTGAGAATTTTGAAGACAGACGGAGGTCCCAGTCACCAGTGAGATTACAGAGGGAGAGGTTACCCTTGTCACCAAGATCTCAGTCAGACCAGTTGCAGAGGCATCATGGGATGGAATGGAGGAGAGAAGACCAGGGCAGGAGTCGAGGAAAGTTCAGTGACCACAATCCTGGTGGGAGGTCTGCTGACCAAAGAGGGGGGGTAGGTAGGGAAGGAGGACAAAGGAATGCACAGAGTCCTAACAGGAATAGACGAAGAGAGGTCCCACGAAGGGAGGAGAGGAACCCCCCCTTTAAAAGGCACAGGAGAGAAATGGATGACACCAGTCACCTTGGGTAAATTTTAAGCAAAATGCTTTGCAGCACAAAAACGGAAAAGAAGAATACTGAGGGTTCTCCTTTCTATTTTTTGTAGAACAGAATTCTTCACTAAATGTTTTCTTGACTTTCTTGAATGACAAATACTACTGTGACTAATATTGCATGGCTTACATTTTTCTTAGCTAATTCCTCATATAATTAACATTTCTGAATGTTTTACATTGAACCAAGTTATTAGTGTAAATGAGAGCTATAATTGCACTTAGTTCAGGCCCATGTGAAATCTGTTTTTAAAAGTGTAACACCCTTAAAACTCATGACTCTTATGATGACTGTCCATCATATGACACTTAACTAGAGCTGGATGATCTGACCAAAATATCATACAGTCTTTGGAGTTAGAATAACCATCCAATGTTTATTTGTTGTTTGCAAAATTTAGCACAATTACAACCAAACTATTAACAGATATGGTTTTTGGAGGTTTAAGCCAATTCAAATCACTTTATTGTAATGCTCAAAGTGATATACAGAAATGTAGGGTCTGTAAAACCTTATATCTGTGTATATAGAGATTTTTTTTTTCCAAAATCTGTATTTGTGCATAATTTAGTTCCAGTGCAGTTGCAGTGTTTCATACAATCTACACTGTCACCTATCATAAGCTAATTTGTCCTGACACTACTAATTACATAAAAGATCTAATGTGTTGTGCACTGTTCAGAAAAACATCTCTTTTAAATTATGATTTCTGCTTAATCAGTTATCTATATTCATTAGCAACTCACTGGCTCACTATAAATCTTGGTGTATGAAGTTGCTATTACTTTATTTCTTCAGTGGCAGAAAACTCCAACACAATTTCCCTAAGTTTAAAGTAGACAATGCAAACAATTTTAGTACTGGAGTAATTTAAAGAATAGCTATGTCCTAGCTGGTCCTGCAGCATTCTTGCTATTAACACATAATGCAACACTGTACAAGACCATAATTACTGTGCTACATGAACCATTTAAAATGAATCGTAAAAGGTTTTGGACATTGCTGTTATTTAGTTACCTGATCACATGATCTGTACAATTTCTCTAAAAAACAGATCGTGGTGAATTTAGAGTGTGTTTATAAGATCATCAGATCACCCAGCTCTAAGTGAAACCCTGTTTTTCTGCCTGGTATCAAGTTATTTTTTCAAGCTGTAAATTGTAATTTTTGTTCAAAACCACATTTAAGTGTAGCTTTTAAAGCAGATGTGTTGGTCCTCTGTGTCATTGTTGAACCATTTCACCTCCTCTTGTGCTATCACAGGTACAGAAAAGAGGAGTTTGGGGAACAGCGTTACTCAGTGGAAACACCTAGAGATGGGTTTGCAGGAGATGCTCAGGGGAAAATTCTTCATTCAAGACCGATTGTAGTTGAGCACGATCATGGCATAGACGACAGGGAAGCTCCGCGGCGGGAACACTCCAGCAGTCGCAGAGATCATGACTTTAACTTAAATCAACAGAGAAGTCCCTATCAAGTGGACAGCAGGATGAAGGAGCATTTCAGGAAGCCAAACAATAGGTCGGATGAGTGGGAAGGCACGAGTGGAGACCATTTTCAAGACACCTGGAAAGACCCCAACTATCATGAAGCAAGAAGAAGCCCTTTGCAACAGGACAGGCCAAACTCCATGCGACATACTAAACAAAATAGTCCCATGAACCATGGTGGAAGGAGCAGTGTTTTCCCTACAAAAGGGAGGTTGAGTCATGGAAGGAATGGGCCACCCAGGGGTCCACAACTTTTCCATCAGTCTTCCCAGGAATATCAAAATCCTCCTCCTGAACAGCAGCGACCAGCATACCAACCACACAGAGAAGACCGATATGAGGAGCCATCGGAAGGGGAGCCTAACTGGGAAGAGAGAGGCCATTTTCAACCATGGGGTAGCGACAGACCTGGGAGTGCGGACCGACATTTACCAAGAGAAGACTTGGACCCTAAAATGCCCCGAAGCAGGGAGCGCGGCTGGAACAATCCAAAAGCTAACAGCATGACAGTGGTATCGGAGGAAACGCTTACCATCAAAGTAGACATGAGCCGACCTGTAAACAAAAACAGGTAGGGTATTTTTTTTACAATTAGATTGTCAGGGTGAGAGGTTAAAGTTCACACTTTCTTTTTCTCAAGGAAAGCTGCAAGAGGACGAGGACAGAAGCACCACAAGAGAATGATGAATACAAGGAATATACAGCAGGATTTTTGTTTAACTGAATTTGAATTCAGTGACTAAAACAGCTGACAAAGTTTTGTTGATAAAGCACAAAATGACATAATTCTGCCTAAAGGGGCTCTGACACAAAAAAAAAAACAAGAAATGGACGACAAATGGACAACCCTGAGGAAGAGCAGTTAAGGAGCAGTCAAGCAATGTCTTTTCTAGATGGACAAACATACAGTGTCAGAAATGTTACAATATGGGTATCTCCTGGAACATGCATCCCATATTGTATGAGCACTTTTTGTCAATTCATTGGGATCCTTCATGGAAAAAATACAATATCTTCTGAATTTGGAAGATGGAAACATTCAAAAAACTGTTGAAAGAAGAAATCAATTTCTGAAGAAGTGAAATTGGCTCTCAAATTGGCCTTGAGGTTTTACAATTTGTACAGTTGGCAACACTGTCCTTTGACTCTGAAATGGAAAGGAAAGCTCTCAGAAAAATTGTTGTAACTGATGAAAGTATACCTATACATTATTGAAAAACTTCTGTAATCTTCATTTTGGACCATGTTTTCAAATGAGGATTCCACTAACAGTGATTGGGATTTCTAAATATGTGAAGATACCAGCTGGACATCTGAGAGAGCTTTAAGAGTTTATATTTACTCAACAGATCTCACATTTTGTTGCAAACATTTCCCAGTGGAACCAGGACTGTCATGAGGCAACAAACAGGATATAGATATGGGATTCAAAACGACCAATGTGACTGATGTTTTGCAGAGGAGTTTATCAGAATGTAACATTGAATGCACAATTTTGCCTGAAAATCAGATGGAAACCCAAGAGCAGAATAGAACAAGAAGTGGTCTCTGCAGGGTTCAACTCTACTGAAAGAGATCTGTTGTGTTGACTGACTTTTTTATCAGAAGATCAAAACAAAATGCCACAGTGATGAAGCGATCAGTACAGTCACTATTGAAGTTCTTTTCTGAAGCCAAAACCAGTGCTGCTTTTAAGAGCTGAAGAAAAACTCTATGGTCTCTCACCTAGAGCTGTCATAAAAGAACATCCCCTTTTTCAGGAGAACATTATGCCATCATATGATGGCTTGGTTGGCTCCAAGCTTTTTGACTGGTAGAAACTTTTAAGAACATTGATCGTGGAAGCTGTTATTTCAGATAAAGATGGAAGGAGCTCGAAGACATATTTTACCATTATGAAACAGTGGTTTTACTTATTTATGATAAAACTTTTTGTAGGACCTGCACATAATGGTTATTTCAAAGAGGAGGCCAAGGAAGAGGAAGGGAAGAAAATCCCAATACTGAAACTGAAATCGGTGTTGAAACTGAAATTTGAATCAGGCTTTCGCTGACTGATCTGAAATATTGATCATCACATGTGGAACTAATCCTGGGATACACTGTATCACTAGTCTGTACTGCAGAACAAGGTCGGAAGAAGCAGTGACGATATAACCAGAGTATGAAGCTAGAGGTGTGAATGTTGAAAGAAAAAGCGATGACTGAAGTGGATATTTCAGCTTGATGGCAGCTTTTGATCCACGTGGCAGAAGGATCTGAACAT
The DNA here is from genome assembly GCA_029814465.1 of Ostorhinchus cyanosoma. Lineage (NCBI taxonomy): Eukaryota > Metazoa > Chordata > Actinopteri > Kurtiformes > Apogonidae > Ostorhinchus > Ostorhinchus cyanosoma. The sequence goes on from JAPTYQ010000014.1 coordinate 26,887,673, forward strand.
GTTAAGATATGCCTTTATTAGTCCCACAATTCCAGGTTTACAGCAACAAAAGTACAAGCACACAAGAGCAAAGACTTCCTGAATGGGTGGAACAGGTGATGAACGCTTTAGCCAAGGACAACAATGGCACCGACATGATATTTGGGGAAGATTTGACCTCTGTAAAGTCCTGAAAGAGATGTGTTATGCTGTCTACTGACCACAGTGAAAGGAAAAGTGTGATGAATGAGCGCCATTTTCTGTACTGAAGGCCACCTTTTGGGAGAGAATTCTGGGAATACTGAGAAACATTAACACTGGACCAGAATCTGTGCTGGGCTACAATGAAGGAAAAAAAAAGTCACCTGGATCATTTTACTGAACATTCAAGCTGGTTTTTGCCAGCACACCAAAAGTATCTGAATCCTTTTCAGCACAGAGATGACAGTGGAGACTGTTGGGCTTGATTACTAATTTCACATTGAAAACAGAGGAACCAATTAGAGTCATTGCTGAAAAACTGATGCTTTTCAGTTCTGCCAAGAGAAGTGAAATCATCTGAAAGAAACAACAGACGCCGAGGATGTGAGTGGTACTGTCGGTAAATGGAGAAAGTCAAAACAGTCCACCAAAACAATGACTATCAAGGAGAATAAAAAACACTGACAAAGCATCACAGGCAAATCCACAGAAGACACAACGGCAGTTTAGTGGATGAAAGAAGTTGGAGCATCAGCAGGAATCAGAAGAAATGTCATAAGGTATCAACACAATGAGTGTTGATAGGTGGAGGCATTCACAAAGGTCAACTGTGGGCATGAAAAGAAAGGAAGATTTCATGGCATCAAGAGAAATATCATTGAAAAAAAATGCCTAATGTTCATATATCTGATGTGTGTGGTACAGTCACATTGGAGGAATGGAGGAATTGAAGCATCAGCAGTGTTGCTAAATGGAAATAATGTGCAAGGACATGTAATGGAAACTGTTCAAATGGAGAGATTAAAGATGTGATTATAAATGTCATAAAGGATATAAATACTGATCAACGGTGAAACTGGAGCATAATTATGATGTTAAAAGAAGACAAGGCAGCAAAGAAGTTTTAAAACCTTAAAGTTCAAATACTGAAAAACAAGCTGTCACTGAACAGCAGCATTAAGGAAGTCAATGAGCAGCTGAAATACTTGGTCTTGAAACCAAAGTAAGAAAGCCAAACAAGAAAAGAAGTGTGAACTTTGACCTGACTCCCCTGTCTTTTTCATAGAGGACCAGGATGGTTTCATTTCACATTTTTGTTTTAATTATCCATAAAATGATTCTGGATTAACCTGTGTGAGGGTAGACTCCCTTAGGTTGGTTATAGGCTTTATTTATGTGTTGTGGAAGTCTTTTTACTCCAGGTAAGTCTCTTGGGTAAGGTAAAAAAAAGTGACCTTTTTTATGTTTAATTGGGTTTACCAGATGAACAAAGAACCAATATGTTTTTGGACCAAAAACTGTGCTAATGAACAGATTTTGTCATAGTCAAAAATATGTTTTTACACAAGTCCACTATTCAGATCCAGTTTTGTGAACTTAATTCTTATCTTGTCTTGATTGTGTTGGAGAGAACTGTATTTTCACCTTAGCTGTGGTGTTTAACCTTCAGTTTTGTCCTCCACAGCCAGCTGTGTTACTCCTCAGACAGACAGCTGTCTTTAGACCTTGTCAATGTGGGTCGGCAGCGTCTGGACTTCCTGCCAATGTTGGAGCACTCTGGGACATACCGGGAGACTGCAATGCACACTGGGACTTTTGCACAGGAAATCATCACACTGGTGCACCAGGTCAAAGGTCAAACCTCTCTCTTCAGTTTGCTTTTTATCAAATTCAAATGAAAAGATCAGAAATGTATTCATAGGATTGATTAATTTAATCGTTCTATTTGTTCCTCACGCAGTGTAGCTTATACAATCTCACTGCTTTTTTAGACTAATGTATAAAATCTGGATCTTGACTGTTCACTAAAAGTTGATTGGCCAGTGATAATGTAGCACTGCAGTAAACCAAAAAAGTTGAACATAATGCTGTGCAATACGACCAAATCTCACACTGATTTACTGTCATTTCATATCCAGAATGTATATGTATATACCTGTACGTGTATTGAATAAACACAGCAGCCACTAAATTATTGTATAATAATTTACAATATAAAAGCGGGGTTATGAATATTAATGAACTGTCAGATTTCAGTCTTTAACACAGCCTAAGAGAGCAGTAGTACAGAAGAAATGGTCTACAAATGTTGTAGTCCCTTTTGAAAACAGAAAAAAACATCGTTTGTTTATTCCTATTATCATCACACAGCGTCAAATAAGATGTGGTGTAATTTTCTTGAGTGTTTTATAATTAATCCCTGATCCCCTTGTGTTTACAGATCAGTATTTCAGAGGTGATGACATTACCCTAAATGCACGCTTCTCTGCTCCACAAAAAGGCAGCTACTCTGAAGAAGAGACGGAGGAGCTGACCCTGGATCAGAGGTTCAGTTCAAGCCGGTATGTCTCACATTAACAGAGTCTGTGCTTTTATCAGCATTTGTAACACTTCACATGTGATGTCATTTTTTTTAATCGCATAACACATCTAGTAGTAATGGTAATCTTTAGACAGAGCTCAAGAGGAGAGAGAACATTTGATCTGTCGTGTAAATGTGGATGAACTAAACTGTTAACTAATCTAAACTCATACTCATGTATGTATTTGTGCCTTTCTTGTGCAGCGGCTTCAGTTTAAATGTGGACTCATTGTTTGATGATGATGAACCACTGTTCTCCAGACTGGGGCCCATGCAGGTTAAGAGCTAAGTTATCAAACTACATTTTGACATGAATTTTGTCAGGTTGATATTTACTGATCATCCTGATGGGCTGTTAACAGGGTTTAGGCATGCAGCCGGCACGAGACCCGGGAGACCTGAGACACGACCTAGAGAGGAGGAGACAGGAGAGACTAGAGGGAGTGAAGGTCACGATACCAGGGACCAGCCTGCCACAGCGCTCCCTAGGACCAGTCAGGTGGGATTCTTCTTTATTGCCGTATCACTAATGGGCCATTGAGGGCTAACATGATGGTATTGGGTAACTCGTATAGTAAACAAGATTTTTTTGTATACTAAACTTGAAGACTTTGTTCATTATTCTGTCAGTGAGCAAACCGAGTATGGTGACAACAATGAAATGTCTCCGATGGATGATGTGGAATTTTCTAACTGGCCGATGCAACAAAACAGGAGACGAGAAGGAAGCATGGTGAGTGTTAGTTAAACTGTTTGACTGACTTTCACACAAATGGGAGAAGGAGTAACACTGCTCTGTCCTCCTGTAGGGACCGAGGAGAGGAGCTCCTTACAGAAAAAACATCGGGCCACAACGCAAAACCAATCGCCTTGGCAACCGGCTTGGACCATTTAGAAAACAGAACCATGGCAACAACCCAACAGGTAACATGGACCCAAACTAATAGAGCTGTATGAGGGGTTTTATTTAACATATCTGTAAAAAATTAAGTGAAATAGAGTCTGATGGTGTCCCTGTCTGTGTGAAAATGGAACCGGTAAATTCCAAAGAAACTGTTGTTTAATGAAACCATACACTGGATTGTATATCAACAAGTCTGTCATATTGTACCCTTCAAGACAATCTCATAAATACAAAACAAAACAGTGCTACATTTTTTTATAAAGTGCTATAATGTTTACCAACTTGTTTTTATGTGGAAGTGATTATGCTTTGCGTAGGCTCAAAAAGTTTTCTTTTTTTTTTTTCCTCCCTGACGCCAGTCTTCACTAGTGTGGCATGAATGAGTTGACATATCTTTGTCGTGAACAAAAACTAACATACTAAAAAAAAACAGTTGAAAATTTAGGTCTTGGAAGAAATTACAGTAAGAGCTGTTTTTAAAAAAACAAAACAAAAAAAAACCCAAAAAACAACAACTTCTACATCTATAAATAAAAAAATATTAATAAATCATAAATAATGGAACTTGGGTCACAGCAAATGTGTCCTTCTGAAGTGTACATATTTGTATTTATGGCGTCTTTAAAAGAGCACCAGTGTCAAAGGTCACATGGTGGAAAACAACATGGAAGTAGTTGTTAGTTTCATCAGTTGTTTTTAAATAGGTGAATAGAAACATTTCAAGCCATTATGCAACAGACGGGTCAAAGATCAATGACGCATGTAGTGTCACAGATTTATTTTGAGGTGAACTCTCTTCTTGTGTAACGTCTCTCGCTGTGTCTGTGCGGAATTTTCTGGTTGACCTTTGACCGGGTGACACATTTTAAGGAGGTTTTCCCATCCACCCACTGATCAGCTTCTAATCGTATCTGAGCTCATCCAATCCCATCTTCTCTCCTCCCATTTCTCCGTTGACACCACTCAGATCCTCTTGCATTAAAGCCTCTCTCAGCTGTGACCCGAATGTCTCTGACCTCATCTTTGTCTCCACCAATCACAGATCCCAACTGGTGACCAGACATCGGAAAGGTATTCAAACTGGAGTCTCGGCGCAAATATTGTCTTTCTGACTGTGAAGAAGGTGGAGGTTGGATTAAAGTGAATGTACAGCGCTGGTATTTTAGAACTGTCTGATCCATTCACACCTTCTCATTCTTTCTCTTTGTGCTTTCTTCCCACCTTTCTCATGTTCATGTTCTTCCACATCTTCAGTGTGTTCTTCATTTATTATTTCTAGTTTTTAGAAACTGAACAGCCGTGTGTTTACATGTGTGGCTTTTGTAGGAAAGCTCAGCATTAGGTGCAAACCAGCAAACGTATCCTGCTGAAATGTGATAAAATATGACATTATTTTTTCAAGATGCAGTAATAAAATTCAGATGACCAAATATGAATCAAGAACACTCATCAACACTGACTTTTTCTTCACAAATTCTTTTAGAAAATAATTAACTCCTGACTCAAACTCATCAACAGCCCTGACAGCATGGTAAAGGATAACTTCAAGGTTTTTTTTTTTTACCTGTTGTTTTCCATTAAAATACATATTTCAAACTGCACTCGACTCCAAAACTTCTCCGAATAAACCCAACTTTAACCCAAATCATATCAGAACTGAAGCAACACAGAGGTTCATATACTTCCTTTTCACACTGATGTTCACACGATGACACCTTAATATTTAATAGAAAGCAGAAGAAATATAGATTAAAACTTGTCAAATATTTGTCAGATTTGGATTGATTCAACAAATTTCGATAGAAATTTAGTGACTAGGTAACACTTTGTCACAGTTTATTTCCACACAGCTCAATAACATTTTATTGGTCATAAGATTTATATAAATAAATAAGAAATGGATAACATAAATGGCTAGGTTTAAAGGTTTGTTTTTTTTTCAGAACTCAGGCTCTAATTATAAACATTGAGCAAAATTCTATGCATCACATTCAATCCAACAACTGAAACGTGGGTAATTCAATTTAAGCTCCTCTTTTATGAAGTAAATGTTGCTTTTAAATAATAGACAATGATTTGGTATGAGTTTGCTACAGCACACATTTGTGAAATTTCATTAATATTTTCAAACAAAAACATTTCACTATGCTCTATAACAGATGAAGTTACCAAACAATATGGATGAACATGTTAAAAACCTGAAGTTATCCTCTGACGGTGAATAGAAATAAGGAAGTATTTGTCTCTTTATATCAGGTGCAGCTGTAAATCCCCATCGTACATTTTCATTCACATCTTTAACACACGTAAGCAAGTGCAGACTCCTCTGTTAATGAAACTGCTGTAGATGTTTGTCTGATATACCTTCACTTGTATCTGTACAGTATTAATTCAAACCAGGATTACTCTGACACCAGAGTGGATGTCATGTTCTACCCACAGTTGCTCAATGAATAAAACGTTTGTGTCATTTTGTTTTTGTCTGTTTTAGACTTGACTTTAGCAGGTTAACACTTAAATCTATCTCTTCATTAACAGTGTATGCATCACTTTTACACATGATTTTAGATGTTCATTATGTAGTATTTAGTGACATCTAGTGCATCACTCTACTTAAGTCTGCTACATACTTGTGTGAACAGAGAACAGAATGGCATTTTTGGGGTTTTTTGCCCGGTTTTGGAGTTTTTGCCGCTTATTCTCTACTGAGCGTCTCGTGTGTGTACAAGAACTATTGTGTGATTGGACAGGTATTGGAAGGGGGCGTGGTTAATGCAGAAAAGCTCCCTGGAGTTTGTCACTTGAACCTACTAGGGCTTGCTACATATTCAGCGAGAACAGAGATATTTGTTCCTTTTTTCAGGATGGCAAAAACAATAAATTTGCTCTGGCCAAGATGTTTGACACTTCACGAGAAACTAAAGTACTGAACCTGTGTGTGGGGGTGGGGGGTGCCTTTTTCTGCATTAACCACACCCACTTCTAATACCTGACCAATCTTGCAACAGTTCTTGTACACTGTGTGAGTGTGAAATTTGGTATTAGAGCACAAGTTCAGTTGAATGATGGTTTGCAGAATTATCATATCTCTCAATAATTTGAAAGGGTTAGTGTCCACACAATAAGGTTTACTTTTGCAGAAGTTTAATTTGTCCAATAAAGTTCTATAATATGATTTATACTAGCACGTTGACCCCTGGTAATCCATGGGTTCTCAGTGTGGTAGTTTTTATGCTGTTGTGTATTTGTACAGGCTGTACCGTATTTGTCCAGCAGTCACCACCAAAGCGTTCTGACCATAGCAACGTAATTGTAAGGCTGTTGTATTCAAAAACTACTACTATCTCCCAAAATCAACTATCAACTTGTCGTTTTCGCTAGTGTATTACTTGACCAAAAATACATAAGTAGTCATCTCTTTCTGGATTTTGTCATTCTTGAGACACACACAGAGGCCACTTGGCTTCCATAATATAGATTAGTTATTGCACAGTTGCACTTCCCAAAATTAGAATATGGGAAAATGTAATTTTTTTTTTTATCAAGTGAAATTGTGTATAGACTCATTACATATAAACTAAAATATTTCAAGCACTTTTTGATTTTAATTTTGTTAATTACCGCCTATAGCTCAAAGAATAGAATTTCATGTTTGAAATTCATGTTGGATCCAATAGTGTTCCTTAAATTACAATGAATAAGCTGCAATCATTAAATAAAAGCTAACTACCAGTAAATAAAATCTAACAGTTAATAAAACTAATAGTCAATAATAAAGCTAAGTGTCAGATATTACCTTAAATATATTTTTATTTTTACTCAATACAAGTGAAATATCTATGAATGTTTTTGTTTCTGTAATCACATCCCCTAAATCTTTGACACTAAACCTTACAAAAGTCATTTTAGTTGCTTCACATCAGTTGATAAAAAACTAACAAAAGCAATGAAACCTTTCAAAGTTTATTTCAAACATTGCATGAAAATTCAAAATAAAAAACATGACATGAATTTCACATTAGACAAAGTAACTTACAGTCACGCGAAACTAATATATTTGAAAAGTTCAACTAATACTGATCTGAGCTGCTTTTGTCTGGAAATAACAGACAACAGCAGGTGTTTTCCATCACTGACTTTGCTTTGAGAATAAAACACATTTTCAGGAGACTCACTGTTCAGCTTATGTCTGGTTATTCACTCGTAACCTCATAGCAGCGTCTCTGTAAAGGCAGCGGCTCCGCGTCTTTATTTAACCCTCTCACCTGAAAGATGTCGGAGAATTTTTTTTACAGCGGGGGGGGACGAGGTGACGGAAAGGTTGAGATCTGCTGGTGTTAAGGCACAAAAAAATGAGGCTGTGACTGCAGTGAATATTTCATCTTCCTGCTTCTCACAAATGCAGTTTTCCTGGTATTTCTCACCATAAACATTTAACTACCACATTTTAACAGGTAACTATAATGTAATAATCTGCATGTTTTGAGAAATCTTCATAAAAAATGCATAGATTCCTCAAGATGTGTAACTTTCAGGACATCATACGAAACAAAATATTAATTGTATGATTGCTGAACTGCATTGAAAAATTTTCTTTGACTAAGACACTTGTACAAGAAACAGTTGCATTAATGAAAGTAATTGTGCTGTTGGATGATTGGAAAACAAAAAAAAAAAGGTGGAATAGGATGAATCTGCACAAATGACATGTAAATGTTTGCCATTTTTACTGAAAAATACCTGAAACCATTCGTGTGGTGTCAGAAAATCTGCAGATTATTCTTTTTCATGTCTCCTGCAACTGTTTTTCATGTTCATCACTTCAGCTTCTGCAACAATCCTGTAAACTCCTGCACAGATGGGGCTTCAGTCACATGTAACTATGGTAACCGCCAGCAACCAATAAGGAGGCAGCTGCTGTTCCAGAACCCCCACAACCCAGGAGGTGTCAGACCCTGAGGATGAGTGACTGTCCTTCAGCAGGGTTCAGGGCACGTTTAAGGTTTTTCCATTGAAGATGAAGAGAGAGGAGGAGGAGGAAGGTGATGAAGGGGTCACAGTCTGGAGTCGCAGGGCAGAGGACGAAACGCCACCTCCATGTTCTCCTCCATGATGATGTCGAAGCGGCACATCAGAGGTCTGGCATGAGAAGAGTATCAGGCAGGATCAGGACAACGTTCAACACAGTAAATACACAATGTTCAACACAGTAAATACACAACGTTCAACACACAGTAAATACACAA
>JAPTYQ010000014.1:26913191-26937230 GCA_029814465.1 Ostorhinchus cyanosoma
ACAATTAATACTGAACAAACAATAACTCAAACTATGAATTATGAAAGAGCTGCGGCATCTGAAACTGACCACAGTGAACATTTGACATGTAAACAGAACCACAGTGCTTCAGTTTTAGACTCACAGTTTGTCATGTCTGTTATGGACTGAGATTGTCTCTGTCAACTCACCAAATATTTTTTATTAGTAGGTTGTAAACGCTGTATTTACAGCTTTTCTACAACTAAAAAAAAGAACAGTGGACTGTCATTCACTCCTTACACACAGAAAAGTTATTCATAGGTAAGAATAAAAAACAAAATCCTTTGCATCGACCAAAGGATGAATTATTTTTTGATCCAGATGGACTGATGACACTTTTTTGTCTTAAGCAAACATCTAGAAATTATTTATATCCTCCAGGTTCAGAGGATTGTAAGCACGTTATCTGTTAACAAAACAGAATGTAATTTAACATCAATAACAGGTGCACATTCTCCAAATTCTGTCACGGTAGAAGCAAAGATAGCTTTTGTTTTTCAGTCATCTTTATCTGCGTTAAACTCACTTCCACCCTCTTTGTGACACTCTTCCTCTGTTCCAGTATGTCTGCCAGTGTGTGTGCACCCAGTGAAGCCCTCAATGTGGTCTGAGCCAACATATATGTGACCTGGGAGCCATCTTTAACACGTGTCACCCAGAGGGCAGGGTCTACCACCCGGTAAAACACAACAGCATCAACCTTTAATGGAACTCCATCTGCAGTGAGAACCTGAGGGGGAGGGAAAGGGAGATAAAACAAAGAACAACAGGTCAACAACAGTGTTTAATCCCTTTCCTAAAAAGAATCTATATCATAAAAGCCAACTGGCCACTGTGTGTGTGTGTGTGTGTGTGTGTGTGTGCGTGCGTGCGTGCCTGCGCTGTGTCTCGGGAATCACACAAAATCCGGAAAGAGCTGACTGCTGCAGTTTGGCATTACAAAAGTATTTTTGGTAAGGAAGACAGTAGTGAAAACGGCAAGTTGATAGGACCTGTATTTTGGGAGATAGTCATTTTGGAATACAATAGCCTTACAATTATGTTGCTATACCCAGAACGCTTTGGCTGTGACTGCTGGACAAATGCTGTACTGTATGGAAGAATACACAACAGCATAAAAACTACCACATCTGGAACCCGTGGATCCCCATGGGTCAACGTGCAAGTATGCTTTAACACCAGAACCTGCTAAAGCCCCAAATGTCTGACACAACACTCTGCTTTCTGCTGCTGACCTCTTGTGGTCGGATGTTGAGGGAGACGATGCGCAGGTCTACTTTCTGGATCACATCCAGCCAAGGAATAATCCAGAACAAACCTGCAGAGATGTAATAAAAAGGAATGACTCCCATCTAGAGCACAGGCTGCGAAAGATACTTTAACCCAGAGTCAAAAACAAAGTAGGAACCCTTAGATTTTTATTTATCTACTTTATATCAATAGTCAACACTGCAGGGCCTTTAGACACATTAATCATTGCAGCTTTTCCCTGTGCTTTTACTAAAAGATTCAAATTCTAGGCCAGATATGATAGAAAAAGAATCATGTACCAGGTCCTTTAGCTTGTCCTTTAACAACACGGCCCAGTCTGAAAATAACAGCCCTCTCATATTCCTGAATGACCTGCAGGACCAAAAACAGACAAATTCAAACAGACACAGGGTTAAATATACACCTGTTGATGCATTTCATCTCTTTTTCCACTCATACTGTATTTCCATGCCTGTAATCTATAGTATTTATAAGATAAAATATTGATACACTCTGGACAACACTTATTATTTATTTATGTGTATGTAAAGAACATGTGGGCCACTGAAATTTACACTGAGAGGATAAGTCTTGTTTTAGTTTTGTCTCAAAGCCCTAATACATCTTCATTTATTATAAAAAAACATTTTATGATGTCTTCAATATTTTCTCTTTAAGCCCTATTTTTCTTTTATATACAGGGAATATATTACCTGTCATTGACTGGCAATACAACAATTTGACCACTTTTCTCAAACAAAACACAGTAGGACACAGTGTGACAAACCATTTTCAATAATTGTAATTATTTTCTGTTACTGTTCTGTATACATTATGCATGGGAAGAGTGGATATGAATGAGTAATAACCAGAGAATAGTATGAAAAGAATAAAGTGCAGATTGTTCACAGAAAACGATGCATAAAATAAGAAAGATTTTTTTTAAAAAAGGAAAGGAAAGAGATAAAGAATACATATAAAATCTCAAGTAAATTATATAAAAGAAATTGCCAAAAAGATGTAACCAGTAGACTATTACCATCATGTTATGTAACTGTACTTTCCTGTTTACATTTTAATTTGCACAGACACATTTCCATTTGCACTATGTATTATACCTGCCTTCTTTGGGTTTTTTTGTTTTTGTTTTTTTAACTTTTTATCTATTTAGACTTCTTGTGCTTTTATATATTTGACATGCTCTGGATGTCAAATCAAGAATTTAATTGTACAGGGAACGTTTTCTTACTGTGCATCTGACAATAAACATTTTGAATCTTGAATTATATAGAGAGAGGTGCTCTTATAAAGTATATGTTTACTTATATAAAAATAAAGACTCTACTCAACATGTGCAGATATTTACACATTTTAACTAACCACTTTAAGAAATTTGTAACATTTTGGAATGTGAGAAGGACAATGAACAGGTTAAAATTAATAGTGAACACAAGCCTGTGTTTCTAAATGTTCTTTTATTAGCCTTTTAAAATATATAAATAGAGTTTGAATGGTGTCAAATGTCTTCTGAAGGACAGATATGTGTGTGTTTACATGTCAGTCACCTTGGCGCACATCCAGGCTGTTAGCGGGAAGGTGAAGAGGATGAAAGCCGCAGACAGAAGCGTCAGCACGGCCCCGAACACCTCCGACACACCGCCGCTCCTCCCTCTTCCATCTGCCGACAACAGCAGCAACAAAATGAATGAAGAACTTAAACTATGGAGACGTAAATACTTTAACATTCACGTTACACATTTCGGACACTTTGCTGACCTTGACGGATGTTTTGGTCACTTTCAGGATCAAATTCATCCGCACACAGAGCTCCGACTCTGGTACCGCCGGGCATTGCCTCGGTCTGTGTCACAGAGAAATCACCTTTATGGTAGATTACACTTTGTCTCTGTAGTTGTTCATATTTTAGTCCGGGTTACTTCTTTATGGCAGAGGATCAAAAACGGATTTGCGTGGTCCCGCTCCAACTTCCGCTTTTTGTTACCTAGCGACGGGACCACGCCCCTATGGGTTATAAAAAGCCCCAGATGCACTGTTACTATTATTATGACTAATATGATAACAATAATAATAATAATAATGATTATTATTATTATCATTATCATTATTATTATTATAATTATTATTCGTAGTAGTAGTAGTAGTAGTTGAATAAAGCGCATTAATTAATAATAATTATTACAGATTTAAAACTAGTCTGAGACCAAACTAGACCCCCCCCCTTTTTTTTTTTTTTTTTTTTTTTTTTAGTTCAACTACAGCCTTCTTTATAGGGCACAGAGTTCAAATTCTTCCATTCTTACGTCACTGGCTGCTCTGTGCTGTTCTGACTTGTTATCATAAATACCCACTTGTGATTAATAAAACCTCAACTCTGTCTGATTAAACTCATCATGACATAGTAGCACAAGAAATAGAGCTGTGCTACTTTTGGTGCTTAAACTATTCACAGACACAGGTTTTTTCATTTGTATTTTGCAGATTTGTCTTTGTTCTCTCTTTCTCACACATCCTCCCTCTCAACCTTTTTACACACATACTTCCTGTGAAACATTCTGGCCAGCTCAGTGGTTTTGTTCTTTGTACCTCTGAACACTTCAGGGTTGTGACTTGTCCTTGCTAGATTCTGTCATTTCATCTTCTTTGCCTCATTGTCTTTGGTTATACTTTCATCGGACTTTGCATCAGGGGATTGGTTGTGTCTGTGCACAACACCAGAAGGAATGCAGTACTCTTATTCTTAGAAAGTTGACTAAGAAAGAAAGTCAAGAATCTGAAAAAGCAGATGTCTAGTATTCTCTGAGGTAAATGTAATTTACCTTCAGTTTGCAATCACCGTGGCAGCTGCTTTGCCCATGTGTTACCATGGTGCCATCAGCAAGAAGGAGTGTGAGGATCTGCTGGGGAAGAAGAGCAAGGATGGAGCCTACCTGATCCGAGACAGCGAGACCATTCAGGGGGCGATGTGTCTATGTGTTTAGTGAGTATCTGCTCTGTTTACAGATAAACTGAAGTTACAACTTGATATATCAGACTTCAAATTTCACCTTTTTTATGCTTATTCGTAACATTTTTCCTTATTCCACCACAACTGCTAATGCTCATAATAATTGTCAATAGTACATGTTAAATACTCTGTAGTGTGTATCCTGTACATTTTCCATGATATATTTTTTATGCGGAATGATCTGCTGTTGCGTTTATAAATGCAGTTATACAAATTTAAGCCGTAAACTTACACATTTTAGTCAATCCGATGAATTCTCAATGGTACATGAATGAGAAAATCCATTGACAGTTATTTAATGTATTGTAACTAACACATATTATATAATAAGCTCATGACAGTATCATCTGAGAATTCATATGACAAAAATCTTTACTAATAATTTTCCATTTTAAAATGATGAAGTTGATATTTACTAAACTAGCAAAATTATCTGAAGAATAATGTGTGTATCTTGTTTATCTCTGCAGTAAAAGCAAAGTGGTGTACACCTACAGACTCCTTAAGACACACACTGGACATTATACTCTCCTGGTAAATAAACACTTAACATGCATGCACAACACACAAACCTGTAAAATGAATACTTTCAATTAATCACATTTTGCATATTTTATTCTTTGAATTTACTTTACAATAGCACAACATATTAAACATTTATCACATAAGTAAAGGTGTAGTTATTTACTTATAAAGACCATATTTTCTTTTCAATTTTCACCATCTTAGCCTATGTGTACAATAACCACATTTGATAATTTAGCTAAAGCCCACCGTCATAAAACCTACAAAATTAATCCGACATGTATTTTAACTTAAATAGGTATCTAACTTATTTGACTTGTTAAATTTAGACAGCAACTATTGACTAAATATTTTGGACACATTTAATTTCTTATCTTTCTCACCAAATATCTTTATAGCACGCTGTGATTTGGGAACCATAGTTGTAAAGTTCTGATTTGTCATATTTCATGTATTCAGTTAATAAGGTGTAAATTCTATTTTAAAATCTCCACAGAGTATCAGCGTAGCATGTTATCACAGTATCATTTGCAATATCAGCAATCCGTAAGAAGAATTACTGCTAAAGGAAATAAATTTAACTACTAATGCTCATCAACTGTAACTTATTCTCTTTTTCTTAATAAATATATTTTTCCTATTTAATTCATTGAACAGTACACAATATTATTGTTAATTTAATTTGCTTTAGCAGCAATACAGTACACAAAACATACAATAAAATTCCATTGTAATATCTTAATATTAGTTTTTAGCTATTTTAGTTTGCACTAAATTAAAGATAAACTGACTAACGTTATAAGTTTGACCAGTCAGTTAAGAGACTCAAACTGTCAGAAATTGATATTTGGCTCAAAATACATTGTCTTTAATTTATTTGATGTTTCCTGATGCAGTTCAACAGCGATTTAATTGACTGTGTAATTCATATTCCATATTTTTGTGTAAACACTAATATAAGAAAAGAATTTATCATGTGTGTCAAAAAGTAGAGGAGTTATACCATGTTATTATCACACTAATGCAAAGCTAATAATAAACTTACTATTCACATCTGAAAAGATAAAATCTAGTGATAACATTCATTATATTCATGTAAATAAATGTGTTTGACCCACAATAACCCAAGTGGAAACTCACTCAGCTCACCCACTTAGAGTGGAAACTCCAATGATGCTGAAGAGATAAAAACAACACGCTGATTAACTGATTCACACTTTTTCCACTCCACTCACAGTGGTACAGGTTATATTTGTCGTCATAATATATTTATTAATGTATTTGTCCTGTGAACGACCATGTACCTGTAGATTTACATTTACCTGAATTCAACACATTAAGTAGTATTCAGCTAATATTATCAGTAAAATGTCTGTAAATACTGACAAAAACTTCTCATCCTGTTTTTTTTTTTTGATCAATGTACACAAAGAAGATTTTTAACTACATTTGAATTAATTGCATGACACTAATACTTCTCTTTCTCTGTCAGCTTCCACAAATATTTCAGTTTGTCAGAATGAGTCTGGAGATAATTATCTGATGTTAGAGTTGGTTCCTGATTTTTCATTTCTGTCTTGTTCTCTCTCTGATGTGTCGCTCATCTGCAGTCAGCTGGAGGTTCAAGGGAGATCATTTTTAAGACTTTGGATGAACTGATCCATCACTATAAGAAAAAGAATCAGGGCCTGGCCATACACCTGCGCCATTCTGTGAAAAGACGGACGGCCATGTTGATCCAGTCCAGAAACCCACCACAAGAAGTACCACAGAGAACCCAGGAGAACCGCATGGCTTTACCTGCTGAAGAGGGTGACTATGAGAGTACGTCATACACCGTCACTTATTTATCTGTGTCCTCTAACAGTTTGAGTTTATTTTAAGCCATTCATATGATGCTTTTTTTTTTCTTCCAGATGTTATTTCCTCATCTGAATATGTTGATGTCCTGCCCTCCTCAACAGCTTGATCACATCTCAAATGTCAGTGTGATCTTTAAACGTCCATCACAAGGACAGGTTTAAAGACATTTTGGGGGAGAATATTCTGGACTGTGGCTGTTTAAATGAATTATATGTGATCAGAATCAATAATATACAGATTACCAAATAAGAAAGCTGAAGACTTTATACATTTTATGCACAGCTTTTTCTTAGCCCTCATATTGTCTTCTCTCATTTACAGTTAAAAAACCAAAAGAAAACAAGCATCTAATAGAGCTTGTATACAACCCACAGTTCAATAATCTTGCTCTCAGAAGTACAAATACTTTGTCACTGTAAGTATAATGTTGCATTATTTGTATTTTACTTGAATGTTTATTTTTATGGCCACTCTTCCCTTTCTTTACATTTTACCACAAATATCTGTACATTTCTACTCCTTATATGTTCAAGACAGGCTCATTGCTTGAGCCAAAATGTCAAAATCAAGATGAACTTCAATTTAAATTTAAAATAGACAGGACAATAACTCATAAAAAAAGTCATTTTTGAATCCACAGGCTTATTTCATGTATGACACATGACAGCAACAGGACAAAAGAGTAAAAAAAAAAGTGACTGGACTGCAGAGAAAAGCCGTCATGTGAATGAATTCTTTTACACATGTATAACATTTGATCTGGTTTGAAGACACACTGGTTTCATATTATATTAACATGATGTGAGTTTCACTTCACTTTGCACAGAAATATTAGGAGTTGGCAAAAATGTCTGTCAGGGCCTTTTTTTTTTTACTTTTATACTTTGAGTACATGTCAGAGCATGTAATATGAACTTTTACTGCAGATCAATGAATATTTCTACTGTGTACTTATGCAAGAATATGTACTTGTAGTGGAGTAAAGAATTTATTTTTGCCACTTGTGCTTGGTTCATTGTCTTTCAGGTTTCTGCTATTTTATTTTATTTTATTTGTGTTCATGCCTCCTATGCAGGGAATCATTACTTTTGAGGTTTGATTCAGAGATTATCATGCCTATGTAACTTATAGATTTATCTTGCCTTTAAAATATTCACTAATGGCTCTTTCAGCAGATTAGTAAGAAGTCAGAAAAAGTGCATGATCACAAAATACTGTATGTACAGTATTATTTAAAGTCATCTCCTAATCTTTTCTGTGAACACTAAAAAGTGCACTTTTTGGGCTGTAATTCTTAAAGAAATCCAATATTAATATTAGGCTTTCTTCAATGATATCGTGTAAGTACACATTAGTTGATGCCAGTGCTGTAGCTCCAATTTGACTGTCTGTGTCTATTTTGGGAATTTGAATTTGAAGCAACACAGAAAAAAGTTTTCTTACCAAAATATTGTCCCTGGCCAAGAGAAAAGCATTTTAAACAGCATCTTGATTAGGGGCGTAAAATTCAGTTTAATTCATGAACCATAATGAACCCATTATGATCCTAAGTGGACTAAAGCAGTAAAATAATAACAGTTAAAAAAAAATTTACAATTACATTATGAAACTTTGCATCTACAAACTGTCCTTTAAAAATGTGAATGACATGAACCACCATAAACAACCTGTAATTTCTAAAGAATTAATAATATTTAATGTCATGTCTCATCTTTCCAACGTGCAGATCACAGTGGATCTACAAAGGCACAAAACATTTAGTAACAGTTATAACATTGTTAAAATTGCCTGTAAATGAGATTTTTGTCCATAAAATCTGCTCTTCTTTTATACATGCACTTTCATCATTTAAGGAAATATTAACTGCAAAACTGAAACTGAAAACAAAGTATGGCTTTAACTGTATAGTAACATATGTAACACATTTGACCATGAATGTTGCAGCAGTTTCTAAAGAATTATGCTGAAATAATGTGCTTCAGAGACGTCTGTACAGTGGAGATCAGCAGTCATAGTGGCATTTTCCTGATACTTATAGTGTATTTTAAAAGCAGAAAAATGTGTGTGACTTGGTCTTTCTGCATTTAATGTTCCCCTCTTTGTATAATTCATCTCCATGTTTGTCTCAGTTATTTATGAAGCCTGTGAATCAAAAAGCAAACATTTATACTGCTACTAAATGTAGACGCAGACAGCATTTCTATATGTTTTTGGTTTGCAAGTAACAGTAACATATTCTTGACAAGGTTTCATTCTTGCCTTGACAATCCTTTGTGTTTACTGTGTTTATAGTGTAACATTAAATCAAATAATTTCTGTTAAGAGATAAGAATAAGAAGAATATGAATAAGAATATGATTTGAAAAGGCTCTTTTAGGTCAGCAAATGCCTTGCATGTTTATTAAACAAAATATTTCTCACCTAGACCCAGGTACAAGGACATATAACCACATCCTGTTTGCATGTTAACAGTTTCATCTGCTCACCATTCAGTTTGGTGGTTTTAGGGTTATGTGCATTTACAGCTAATGGTTTGATACTGTAGATATTTTTAAGAAGACAGTGGAACATTCTGTAGTGGGCTCTGAGATGATTCAAATGGTCCAACCACAGTCTTCCCATTTATCATTTGTCAAAAGCATCTATACAAATACATACACACATACACAACAGATAACATATTACAGATCATTTCTCCTCAAAGTCCCAATTTTGAAACTGTAAACATTCTAAATGTCCTCAAACATAACTAAATAAAAAACAAAAGTGGTTTATTTTATTTTATTTTATTTTATTTTATTTTATTTTATTTTATTTTATTTTATTTTATTTTATTTTATTTTATTTTGGCTGGTCTTGCTCCGCCCCTGACGTGACGTACTTCTCGTCTGGCCTCAACCATAAACAAAACTAAGGCGAGTGTCAGCTTTATTCGCTTATTTTCTCAAAGTAATTGTCTTGAAATGTCCTCTATATTGATCTTTAAACTTATAAAATTATTATAAAGTATTCCCTGAGATATTAATTTCAACGACAAAAGCTTTGTTGAAGTAGTTTTAATCCGACCTCCCCCTGTTTTTGGCTAATGGTATATTCCTGAGCCATTCGAAGGTCGAAGCGGGAGGAAGTTAACGTCGTGGTGCCGGTTGTTGATGTTTGTCGAAGAAAGACAAAACACTACAGGTAAATTTCAGTAAACATTTTTATATGTGTCATTAATTGGACGATGGATATTGAATAAAGTATGAAGACACTGTTTCACTATTATTTTTAACTGGCTGGAATCGTAACATAGTGTAGGTTGCTAGTGTTAGTAGTTGCTGTGCTCTCATGGACGCCGTCACAGTCCGTCGTTACTCAGATTTTTAAGACTTTCTCTTCGTTGTTTTTTTTTCACAGGATGGACGTGACTACATGTTTGAAGTCTTTGCTGATGGCCATAAACCAATACAGAGACAACAAGACCGCGACAAACGCAGCTCAGCTACAGAAACAAGTGGAGGTGAGTGTTTATAATTACATTGAAGTGTTTAATTATTCATGGAGGTGATGTGACATGGACGCAGATGAGCTATATTAAATGTTGTAAACAATACTGGAAGTATAGAAATCCTTTACAATAACACTGAAAATACTCAATCATAAGTCAAGGTTAAATTAAGTATAGTCGCAGCAAAATGTATATGAAAAATTAAAAGTAATGTGCAGTAAAATTATTCCTGTCATTATTTTATTATTTGATGTTTTGGTACTGATCTAAAACAATTGTGTATTTCTACTCAAGTATACTGCCTCAATTTGGCATTTCCATTTTTTGCTACTTCATACTTAATGTTCTTTTTTCTCCCCTGCATGTCCCTGACAACTTTAGTTACTTTTCAGCCGCAAGTATACACCATGGATAATATAACAAGATTTTAAAATACAACACATTTTTCAAGCATAAACCAGTGCTTTCTTGTTCTGATGTCTTAAAGCAGTGAGTACTTGGCTCATCTTTCAGATATTAACTGCTCAACCAAACAGTGATTTTTTCCCTCTAAACCTTTCAACATGGTTTCATGTCATTTAATGTTCAAATCATCCAATATTACACTAAAAATCAAATATGACAAAACTGAAAACTGATGTAAGTATCAGAATTTTTTTTTTCTTGTTTTGTGTTACTCATGTAAGGAGCCGTCAGATTTATCCAGTATCTATTTATAAAAGGGGATCTAAAGTTACTCCAACTCCAGCAGATCCAACAGTAACATGCTGCTACAACATTGATTCTTTGCGCAGTAATTGCATAACTTATGTAAATATATCTGTTAGATTATTACATCAAATATAGGATCTGAATACCGCTATATCATGCATGTTGCATTTTACTGCTGAAGACAATTAAGTTTACTTGAACTACTTTATTAACTGTTTAAACTACAGCAACGTGACATTCCATCATGTGAATATATTGTTGCTGAAAAACGCACACAGTATGTAAAAGTTACAGGCCACCAATATGTTTGTTCTTTTAGTGAGGTTATAATGAGCATGTCTTTAAATGTCTTTTTCTCTGTAGCAAAGTTAAAAGCATTAAGACAAATATTTCTACCGACCATAGTGGTTAGTGTGTGATGTGACCTACTTACCTCAGTATTAGGGGAAGAAATGCCAGAATCAGAAAATGTACTTCTTCCTTCTGCAGCAGCTGTTCTGGCACTGTTTCATGTCACTGCGAAAAACAGATGACACTTCTATGCTTCTCTCATGACCCACAGAGTCAAGCTGTAGAGGTACTTCTAGTATACTCTTAACAGGGATAAGTAATTACAACACTACACTAACCACATTTTTAACCCCCTACCTGTGGGAACTATATGTCTAAAAGATGAAAACCCACTGTTTAGATTTGTGATGCCAAAATGTTTGTATGGGTGTGTTGTAACCTGTCTATTCATCCTCTGTATATTAAATCTTTTGTAGTCTACAGTCCCATCAGTGAACATCTGCATGTTGTGGTTGTTTCCAGGAGGTTTCAGGCCTAAAATATGACCAGCTGCTGTCCTCGGGCCAAGTGTTACCTAGTGAGTGTGTGAGTGGGCTGGTGGAGCTGGCTGGAAACCCAAACACCATTCCGACCTTGACGAGTTCCATCATTTCTCTGTTGGCACAACTCGGTAAGGTGGTACATGTGCATCATACAAATGTGTTAATCCACTGGTTGGTTTAGTTTCTCAGATGAGCTCTTTACCTACTTGTAGCCAAAACTCACACGTAGTCACAAAGAAAATCTCCTCTGATTAAAAACAATGAAAGCTCACGTTGCTTTTAGGATCTAAATGTAAAGCACACATCAAATTAGAGAGAAAATTTTGATTTAACATTTAACTTGGGAGACAAAACTTATCTTCTGGCTCTCACCTTAATACTGTCTTTTAGCCTCTGATGATGGCACCCGAGAGATGCTTCATAGTAATTACAACCTTACCAGCACCCTGGCCTCTGTTATCCACTGCCACAGCGCCACACCTGGAGAACCACTGGTACTGCAGGTAAGTCAGAGAACTACCTTCACATCTGTGTGGACAGTATAGTTTTAGTACAGTCTGTAAGTAATAGATGAGAATATCTTTTAAAAATCCATTATTGCTTCAATGAAAATACATAATATTTATTTAGAAAGTTTAAGTGTCTGTCCATCTCAGACATCAGTCCTTATCTCTCTCACTCTCTGTCTTCACAATTTTTTGACCAAAATTTAGGTTTTTTGTGTGTAATTTCTTTCACTTCTTATGAAATCTTGAAATAAACTTAATAGGGATCGGGTTATGTAGCAGAGCTTGATATAACATAAGTTATTTAGTTGAGCTAGTTTTAAGATGAGTGCTTTTATATTTATAATAAATGGCCAATATATGTATTTTTTAACCTTAAAAGACAAATTTAAAAATCCTAATTACTTAATCACTACATTAATAAACATCACATCACTCATCATATATCTAACTATAAAAGCACTTGGAGAGCACAGACCCCCGCCAAGGCTGATCACCCCCCCCCCCAATCAAAATTTAATCATTTGTTCCTTGTGCCAGTGTCAACATTTCCTGAAATTTTCAGCAAAATCTGTCCATAACTTTTTTAGTTATCCTGCTAATTGAATTCTAAGGCTCCAAAACTATAGAAGATAAAGTCAACATTTGATTATGACACATGACTTTGTTTGTGATTTAGTGTTTGCAGGTGCTGCAGAAACTGACATACAACACCCGCATCTTCCAGTCCACAAGCTACATCCATGAGCTCATAACATTTCTCATGGCAAACATGTAAGTATCACAGTAAGTTCTCAGTGAAACAAGAAGGTGAACGTCTGCTGTTTGACTCACTCTGTGTTCTCTCACCATAGACAGTCTCATAATGATGACATCGTCATGCCCTGCCTTGGCCTCATGGCCAACTTGTGTCGGGATAATCACTCAGTACAGAGCCTCATCAAATCTCTGGTTAGTGAAATTGGAAGCCTCTTACAATGATGGTTTGCTATAAATATATGTGCTTTTACTAAGAAATTAGGTTATAATTGTATATTTTGAGAATTTTTGTGTGAAGGAACAGATAACGATTATTAAAATAGTACATTATTTTTGATTGAAAATTTTTGTGTAAAAACTAGGCTAATTAGTCCTCAAAGCAGAGATATTACAACACTGAACGTAAACATCTAAAGGTGTTTAAATTAGATATTATAAGAGTTTTATCATCAGTTGTCACTAAACAGATACAGATATAGATGAACTAATCTCCTGGGGGATTCTCGGAAATTCATGTCTGTCACGTCATTAAAAAAAAGAATCATATTATTTATTAAATATTTGGTCTATCCTCAGTGTCATCGTCATTCTCGGATTATGTTGTTTTACCAACTTCTATTGAGATTACAATAAGGTTAAAGCACTTGAACAAGGCTTTGATTCACCCATGAATCATAGAGCAATGAAATCACAAAGAAAATCTCTACAAATTAGATTTTTTGAAGACCAAAACTTTGCCATGGACATGTCTGTCCAGACCTCCATGTGTGACTGATCACATGACATGTCCATCCAAACAGAATGTTGTTTTGAGTTATATCTGTGTGTTTATGTGTTGTTTCAGGACAATGTGAAGCCTTTCTACCGAACCCTGATTAACTTCCTGGCTCACAACAGTCTGACTGTGGTGGTGTTTACCTTGTCCATATTGGCGAGCCTCACTCTGAATGAGAAAGTTGGAGAGAAGGTAAGTGGGGAACATCTACGCTGAGATTTTATGAAACCTTACAAAACACCAGTTGTTCTTGATGCATATTAATTTAGCGTGTTGTGTTTAGGAATTTTTAATCTTGGCATCACTGACATTATTTGTTCCTCTTTTATTGTTCCTATTTCACTACTGTGTTAATTCCTGTTATAACTCTCCTCTCTGTTTGTGTTCATGTTTTTTTTTCCTTTAGCTTTTTGATGCAAAGAACATACATCAGACTTTCCAGCTCGTGTTCAACATTATTGTAAATGGCGATGGCACTCTGACAAGAAAATACTCAGTTGACCTTTTGGTTGACCTTTTAAAGAACCCAAAGATTGCCGATTACCTCAGCAGGTGCAGTCCTGTACACCCTCATATACAGTGTTTAACCTACATGATTAGTAGCTGTTATATTATTCAAGGTTTTTTTTCCCCCCCTTGCAGGTATCAGCACTTCTTAGCCTGTGTGTCTCAAGTCTTAGGACTGCTGCACCTAAAAGACCCCGACTCTGCAGCCAAGGTGACACCAAAAACCCCACTGCATTTGCTTCCTGTCTGCAACATATTATTTTTAAGTTTTCTGCCACATAAACGTGTACATAAGCTATTTCCAATATCTGCAATGTTTGGTAGGTGTTGCAGTTGTGGTGAGCACTGACCTATTTTGAGGGCAGTCAGCAATGTGCACATCATGATATGGTGACTGATCTATTCAAATAACCACACCAGGTTATTTTTAATTCCTGTTCACTGTTCAAACTGAACTCATTCTGTGTATTGTAATCTCTCTGTAATGTTTGCTTTTGTTGACTTTATGTAAAGAAGAACAAATTGCCATAAAGTGTGATTTGTAATGATGCAAATAATAGAGCTTAAATTGAAAACCTACACTTGATCTGGCTGAAAATATTACAGTAAAATAAATGTCAAATAATTAGTTTTCTTAACTCTTTGCTTGCATAATAGTAGTTTGCTTGCATAATTCTAATGCATCTGTGTAAATCAGGCTCTGACCCAGCAGAACCCACAGCTGACACAGTTATAGTAATTCTTCATAATTTCTTCAACAGCAGCAAAAAAAGACTAACACAAATTCTGCAAGTTAATGCAGCTTCAAACTATATAAAACTGTGTGAATACTTTAATTTCACTGGTAATCAGCTGATAATACTCAGGACATCTGAATTCAATGTTTTATAAAAAATTTTGATTTCGCATCTGACCCCTTTAACCTAAAACTAAAAGATGTTTTTTGCATCTGTTTTTGGTGCTTCAGGTATTAAACATTTCGTTCTGTGGTGCAAAACATCCTGTACTTCATCAGCTTGACTCATGTGTCTACAGGTGTTGGAGCTCCTCCTGGCCATGTGCAGCGTCCCAGGTCTTCGTTCCTTACTGGTTGAGGTGGCTTTCAAACCAGCTGGACCCAAACTGAGAGCCGCAGGACGTAGACCGGGGCCGGGCCTTGATGGAGGACGTAAGGCAGAGTCTGGACTTGCTCTGGTGCAATGGCTCTGCTCACCTGTGGAGGGTGCTGAGTCCTGCTCGCTCCAGGCCCTGCAGCTACTTAATGAGCTGCTGGAGGTAGAAAACCATAATGTTCATTAAGAGGGAATTCAGGATCTGTGTTGCAGGTTTATTGAATATACACACATCATTAATGACAGTAGTGTCGATATTTAGATTCCTGTTAAACTCTCTTTTTGCAGGAGGCGTTGGGAGCAGATACCGTGTCTGCCTGTGTGCTGAGCTTTGTAGAGATGCTGCTTCCAGTCTTGTTAGGCCTGTTTAAGGGTCTTGATCCTGCACAAGGAGATGCTCACATAAGAAAACATTGTTACCACATCACACATGTCACCAGTCTGCTGCTCAATATCCTTTGCATTGTGTCTTTGGTTCATAAAAAGTCTAAATCTGATGAAAACATAATGTCTGACAAGCTTTTCTATGGGTCAACAACATCAGCAGGTCCTATTAAATTCTTAAGTTCTTTGACGTGTTAAATATAATTTCTTAAAAAGTGGAGAAAACCTACCCTTTATCACCGACAAACTGCAAAGGTTTTTTATTTCTGTGTTTGTAGCCTTAACTCTGCCACTCCTGTGCACCGAGGACTCCACCAGATGTTTGGTGTCTCAGCAGGTGAGCGCTCAGCTCTGCCTCTCACAGGCTGAATCCCTCCTCTCCTGTTGTCATAACAACAGCCCTCTCACCTGCCCGTGTCCAGGTTCAGACAACACTCTCAGGTGAGTGGCAGCTCATCCTCTCATTTCTGAACAGACTGGTTATTGATTAATGATCAACAGCTAGGTTTAAGTTCTCTCTCCACTGTTTTCATTAATTAGAAGTAACTGTAATCATGTTTTGACATTTTTGAATACTGAATGATGCTTTTCTTCTTGAAGAGACCATATAAGTTTTTATTGTATTTAGGGGGATATTTGTGGGTTATTTAATATACGAAAATATGTAAATATGTATTTCCAGATTGAAAATGTGAAAATATTGTGTAGTAATATGAAGTGTATTGTATTTGTATTTTTTCATAAGGATGCACAAGGATGCAGAAACATAAGAAACTGAATGAGCCAGAGTTAGCCAACATGGCTAATTTTTCTTATCTCATTATTTCATCGTCCCTGGCCCAATGTTTAACAGCAACCTAAACAACAAACACTCTAGAAAAGAAAGACAATATCATAAATAATCCAAAACATTAACAAAAAAAATTGAAAAATATATTACAATGTAAACCAATGTAACAGTCACCCATCCATTTTACATATTACAGTTCTAGTATGCTGATCATGTCGGAAAGTACATTTACCAATAAAGACCCAAACATCCACCATCTACTGATCTAAACTGTTTAATAACTTGATCCACTAATCCTATCAATACATGTAAATAATTGGTATAAAATACAGTGTGTCATCTTTTCATGGTCATCAAATATGATCCATTTGGACGTTCAGAGGCTCCGAAGTTACCATGAAAACGGCGTCAACTTCTACAACATTAATTCACCAGTAAATCCCATGGAGTTTGTTCAATGATAGTGGATGGAGACGCTTGTTTTATATTTAGTTATTGATATCTTCGCTGAAAAAGTACATTTTTCTTCTGTTTTCTCAGCTTCAAATATAATGACCCTCAACTTTAATCTGAGTGTTTATGAACATCTACATGAGCAGTAAAGTAGATACAAGAAAATCCTTGATTTTCACAGAAAATTTGCAAAAGACAAAGGATAATATTAAAAGAAATGGCGATAAGTGACTTAAGAAATGTTAAATAAGGAGAAAAATTCATATGGAAACCACCACAAAAGTCACAGTAGGTCTTTATGGGTTAAAATGGGAAATTCTATTTGCTGATACTAAATATACAAAATGATCAAATAATACCCAGTTATGGGACTCAATGATCCTATATCTTGTGTCTGTGCTTCAGTCAGGTATGCTCTGAGGCTCTGCTGAAGACTCTGGAGTTGATGAGTAAACTGAGACAGCAGGTGGAAGACATGGAGACCAGCTTCTACAGGATGTTACAGGTAAAAACACACCCACATGGGCATCTTACTCAGTTGTATGTGTTGCTTTTCTATGACCTGTTATTGTCTTTCTAACAGGATCAGAGGATAGTGAGTCCTCTCTCTCAGGCCCTGACATCCCATCACAGAGAGCGTGTGCAGACCGGACTCTCGCTGCTGTTTGAAGCCACGCCCCTTCCAGACTTCCCCGCCCTAGTGTGAGTCGCTCTCTGAGAATGACGCAAACCTGAACAGCTGCAGGCTTAGTCGTTCTGCTGAGTCTTTTCATCCTACACAGAAATCATGATGATAAAGTCAAGTACAGTTTCATTACCTGACAACTTCTCATTGCCTGCAGTTAATGATTGTTTTCAGTAGAATCAGAGCCAGAATTTAAAAGATTTAGGTATTTTTGTCCTGCTTAAATAAAAGCGTCACATTCTCACTTGGGAGAAGCTACAACCAGCAACATGAAAAAAAAAATATAATCGCAACTAGAGAATTGAGCAAGATTTCTCAAACACACTACAATATCCTTATTTGTGTAAAAAAACAAAAAAAACTAACCAATTTTTTTCTGATTTTCATTTTCTGATATTGGATATTTTAAAGTAAATTTGCTATGATTAATGATGGTTTGCATATCGTTACACTTAAAGTCATGTGTTATAATACACAAAATGCATATCCACACTCAGTGAAATAGGTTTAAGCAGATAAGGATGGTTTTCATTAAGAAAGTAATCTCTGAGAGCTCTTGATAATAATGACAGCAATGATTTAGAAACGCAATTATTTATTATTGTGTCTTAAAATGACTTCATTTTCGGGTAAACTAACTGTAATTCAGCAATGTTTGTGGTTTAAAATTATTAGTTCAAATGTGGTGTTGACTGTGTTTATTAGTATACTTAAGATTAAGATGAAATTTCTAATTGAACTTGACTTTATTCCAAGCAAATATTGTGTTGTTTTATCTCACAGATCTATGTAGTTCAAGGTGAATGATCACAATTGATAGTAGATGTTTTCTAGAAGTAGGTAATAAGTATCATGTCTCTGTTATATTGGTCAGTTCATTAATTAATTTTATTATCATTATTTTTGTATATTTTTTTAAGTCTTGGGGAAAGTATCGCTGCCAACAATGCCTATCGCCAGAGGGAAGCTGAGCTGTCAGTCAAACGAGTAGCTGTGCAGGACGTCCCGCCCCCTCGAACAAACACCAGTGTGTTGGAGTCTTCTACTGGTTCCAGCCGGAGCGTTCACGGTCTAGTAGAGAAAATACAGAATGGCCTGGAGATACACAATGTGTGTGTTTCATTTAACAGCTATTTAACCTCTTTCACTAAATTCATACTTAGGCCGACAGCAATATAAACTCAGTATTAAATAGAAAAGTCAAACTGTGGGTATGTTATATACACTAAAACAACATTAAAGTTATAAGAGAAGAAGCAAACAACCATAACACCTGCCAGATCTCATCAGATTCCTGCGGGAAAACTTTAACTCTGACAGTGACTGTGATTTCAGGTGTTTTTATTGTATTTGTGAGTAAAATCTTTCATTTTGTAGCTGCAGGAGCAAACTAAGGACTCACGTGTGTCTGAGATCATCGATGTCTATGAACAGAAGCTCTCAGCTTTTGCAGTGAGTGCAGTATTTTCTTACCTCTTAATTTTATTTTCTACCCCATGGTATATTAAAAGTTGAATTTGCTTGTTGTCTAACAGTCCTGTCCCTCTTCACATCTATTTCAGTCTAAGGAGAGTCGACTGCAGGACCTGTTAGAGGCCAAGGCTCTGGCTCTTTCTCAGGCCGACCGTCTTATCGCTCAGTATCGCTTCCAACGAGCTCAGGCTGAGGCTGAGGTAACATCCTCAGATACGCGGAGGCTGGAATTGAGTTTCCTCTGTGAAGTGTGAACTACAATCTACGTGTTAATTCATATTAGAAATTCATTCATTATGAATAAAGAGTTCTGAGAGAAGATGATGAACAAGTCAAGGCTGGTGAAACATATTTATTGGACATTTACAAAGAAATTTCAGATATTTCTTTTGTCTAGAACAGTCATGAGTATTTCATTTCTTCTATCTTTATTAGGAAGCTATTTGTATATGCAGTGGTACTGATGGAAAAATATTTGTTACCAGTACTAATTGATATCTTGGCACTTATACAAATTCCTAAATAACACTGATTTCCCATTTCAACAAAAAGAAAATGACACATGTTGTGGCTGTTAATTATTTATTTATTTATTTTTTCTATCAATGCAGTTTCATTTTGTAAAAAAAAATATGTCCGCACTGCCATTTTTCCATTTATAAAATAAAAATAAATCTAAATGTCACCATTTGGGGATGTCTTTTAACTTATGTATCATAAAAACATGTAAATACCATACATATGATACTGATTAGTTGTACTTATGTATTGAAATTGTCAAAATACATTTTTCAAAGTATCAAATCAAAGTATCAAATGATACCCACCCCTTTTAATGTCTGATTAATGTTTATTATTTATACATATTTGTCTTTCACTGCGTTTTCATCTGCAGGCTCGTAAGCTGGGCTGTCTGCTGAAGGAGGCGGAGCGTCGGCGTGAGGACCTGCAGGGTGAGCTGGGTAATCAGGTGCTGGAGGTGGAGCGCTCCAAGGCCGACATGGAGGAGCTGCTGCAGCACAACACACGGCTGCAGAAGGACTCCGAGGAACACCAGGCGCTCAAAGGAGCCTACAATGCACTGCTCAACAGGTCAGAAAACAATCTATTTGGTCAGAATTTTTAAGATTCCTGTTGTGACAGAATATAAGATCAATTTTCATGTATCTTTTAAGTACTCCTTTTTTATTTACAATTTTGGAATTTCTGATGTTGGCAGAGTTTACATTATTTTAATTTAATGGCCACTGAAGAAAAATGTGACAATGAAAGCTTGAAACAAACTACATGTTTTTTTTGTTTGTTTGTTTTTTTTAACAGTGTTTTCTTTATTTTAAAATGTAAAAACTAAAGTCTAGTCTTGAATCATTACATGTCAGGGCTTTAAAACACCAGGTACAACAGGTTGTCAGGTATGTAAGAGTTCTGTAACAGCTGATTCAGGAGTGTACCTGTTTTATTCCGCTCTTGTAGGTTTAATGAAACTGAGCGGCTGCTGAAGGAGCTGCAGATGACACACATCTCCCTCACCAAACAAAATGACACTCTGAGGAAAAACCATGAGGCTCTACAGCTTCAGCACGACCAGTAACCGACAACACACACTTGATTATTTTTATCACTCTTCTCTTCTGATGTACAAACCCTTCATCTACATATTTTCCTCATCTCTCTGTCAGGATGCTGTCAGTGTTGCAGGAGAGAGAGGAGGAGATCAGATCCCTCCGTTCAGATCTGCAGCAGAAGGACAGTGACATAAAAGGTCTGTCAAACATCAGCTTTTATTTACTTTGCCTTTATTTAATCAGATTTGGCGCCATCTGGTGGTCATGTAAAGAATAATGCAATATGTGAGTATGGATTCACAAGAGTAGAAAGTGCATTATAGTCACAAAAAAAATTATATGCATTATCCTGTAATAAAAAAAAAATCTTACTTATGAGAAAATATTAAGGAAAGTCTAGTTATAAAATAAAATGAATCACCTCCAAAGGTCAGAACATTAAAAGGTTATAAGTAACTAACAAATGCGCAAACATTAACTGTAATGCTGAAAAATCTATTCTAAATATTTTAAAAGATAAGTTAAATGTCTGAAAAAAGAGTTTTGACTATTCAAAGATATGTAGAGTGTGTTAAATAGTTTGAGGGCAGAATATTTAAAAGTAAATTTCAGTGTTAAAAACTGTTTGAAATGTTTTTTTAACCCATCATACTTTTTTTTTTTTTAGGTTTAGTTTTTAATTGAAAATGTTGAATTAAACAGCTGTAAAGACTAAGAAGAATGCAATTTTGTTCATATTTATGTTATTATTTAGACTATGGGAAAGGAATGAAATAAATGCTGACTTCTTCCCACTCCTTTTTAGATGTTTTAATAACACTAAAATTGTATCAAGTATTTCTTTTGTATGATGGTATACTTTTTTGTTTTATGTTGGTAATTTGCTTTGGATGTTTGCTTTTGTTCGTGGTTTTATTATGTTTTTATATGTCCGAAATGAAACGTTGAATATTATTAATTGCTAAATATAGTGTTGAACTATCCTGTTCCTATGATAAGACTAGAAAAATTATTATTAAGCTGCACCCCTGCGACTTTTTTTTTTCCTATTTTCTAACTTGCTATGAACTAAATAATTGCTTCGAAACAGATAAAATTGTTCGTGCTTTAAATGTGGCTTCCTGGTGTTTTGTCAGGTCTGAACGCTAAGTTACAAGCAGAGATGGAAAAGTTGAAAGAAAAAGATGGAGAGAAGAGAGAACTGGAGGAGACGGTGGATGTTCTGAGGAAAGAGCTGAGCAAAACGGAACAGGCAAGGAAAGACGCCAGCATCAAGGTAAAGAAGGAAATACTTTTATATCTCTACGCATTAAACAGGACGAGGTTAAAGCTCATATTGTAATTTGATGCCATTTGAAGCTTGAATAGTGAATGTTTGATGTGAGTGTTTTTTTTTTTTTTTTCTCCAGGCGTCGTCTCTGGAGCTGCAGAAGAGCCAGTTGGAGACGAAGCTGAAGCAGAAGGAGGATGAACTGAACAAACACTCGGCCATGATCGCCATGATCCACAGCCTGAGCAGCGGAAAGATGAAGAACGACGTCAACCTGTCCATGTGAAGAACAAACACAGAGGAACAGACTTTTAAAAATGTCTCTAATGATATCAAGACTTTCAATCTCACATTAACATTTTATATAGAATAAAACACTTTTAATGAAATGTATTGACGTTTTAAAAGGTTGTGTGTCATTTGTCTTTGTGTGTTTGTGTTATAGTTTCGGATTAAATTGTATGTTTTCAAAGTGCAGTTGCGACTCGGAATCATTTATTTTCTCTCATCTGCGAAATTGAGTCCCACATTTACACACAATGACGTCCTCAAACCCAAAGATCCTGTTTAAATCCCAAAAAAGGAAAGAAACACAGAAAATCAAAGAGGCTGTTGTCAAAAAAGGGACTCATTGATGGTGAAAATATTTGACGACTAATCCATAAATTGATTCTGCTGTTCCCATAAGTCTGGTTTTATTCAACATATGAGCTGTTTTGTCTCTGAGTGTTGGTTCATTTCTGTAAAACAATGCTCTAAAATTCAGAGTATTTTCTCCCCCCCTCCTCCTCTTCCTCCTCTGTTTCCCGTGCAGCAGCTCTGTCTCTTCTATTTTCTCCTCAGTGTTTCTGCAGCTGCTGCCTGTCACTCAGCTGTTTGGCAGAAGGTCGCTGGGTAAAAGGAGTCCTGACTCTTCACCAACCCTTCAGATATGGAGCGTCAGCGTGCAGCACTCTACGCCATCTTCCTGCTCACACTGCTCTCGTCTGGTGAGTTTTTGGAAATCTAACCTCACCTGTTCACAAATGGACTAATATGTGGCCTACGCCGTCATCCCACTGTTAAAGAAGCCAAAATACTGTCTGACTTTTCTATTTGATGCAAGATTTTAGTGCAATTTTGGCCCCATTACATAGAATATCCCTCTATTTAATCACTAAAACTCTTCTTTGAGGTTAAACATCTATAACTTTATGTGTCCGGTGCTTAGAAATAAGAATGTATTGCCAAAAAATGTAATAAAATGAAGCCATGCAGTGTTTTTTAAGTGGGCTTCAGTTTGTAAAATGTTAATAAATGTCCAATGGCAAATAAAAACAAACATGGTTGTGTGGTATCAGTGAAATGTTGGAGGAGCAGCTGAAACACAGATGAGAACAGCTGCCATGATTCACTGAAATATGACCGGCATGAAAGTATTCACTCACATTCAGGAGCTGTTTGTATCAGCGTATGCTTTACTGTATTTACACTATATTTATATCACCAGCGTCAGAGCCTTTTCAACATGTCACCTTGGGCTTCGCTGTGTTTCTGTATTCATTTAATTGAGCTGATATTGAGCATAAATTTGAACCTCAGTGACTCATTCTGGACTTTAGATCCTTCTTCGGCAGCAGATCACCCCTCGCATTTATTTCAGCCTAATTTTTTACTGAATCGCTGAAAAATGAGAGAAGTGTCCACTTTTAAATTTCCCCATGGTGGGATCTATACAGTCAAACTTATCAAGCATCAAAATATGCATAAATCTGAAGGTTAGGGTTAGAGTTCATCCAAGATCATTTTTTTCAGCATTAAAAGTATGAATGAGTAAATCAACAAAACCTTGACATTTAAAAAGTCACCGGCGACCAAAAGCATCTACTGATCTAAAACATTTAATAATTTTTTTTACCACTATTCCTATGAAAACATGTAAATAATCCTGGTAAATGCATTTTCTCTGCTTCTCTTCATCATCAGATCCAATATGACTGTTTTGGAAGCTTAGGCTCCTTAATGAACATGGAAACACTTATTATCTGCAACATTTATTCAG
>JAPTYQ010000014.1:26946262-26958977 GCA_029814465.1 Ostorhinchus cyanosoma
TGTGTGTGTGTGTGTGTGTGTGTGTGTGTGTGTGTGTGTGTGTGTGTGTGTGTGTGTGTGTGTGTGTGTGTGTTGCGCAGGTATCTGATGTTCATCATGGTGGTGGTGACGGTGGTGGTGTTAAATTGTGTGGTCGTTCTAAACCTGCACTTCAGGACTCCGAGCACACACGTCATGTCTGAATGGACCAAAAGGGTAAAACACACACACATACACACACACACCCACACACACCAAATAGTTTTGATATTATCAAAATTATCAAGTAATCAATTGTCAATACCTAAAGAGTAAATCTCATTAGTGTCAAGAAACACTCAAAATAATTGTTGGTGATAATATCTGTTGTTGATGTTTGTTTCTGGTATGTTTTAAACGCTGCTGAACTGTTTTGAGAGTAAAATGCACATACAAATATAATGAGCAGAAAACAAACTAAATTTGCATAAAAGCAGTTCTATTAAATTTATTTTTTACATGTAATATAAGTTTTTTAATTAAAATTGGAAATATGTAGTATATAGTGTAGTTTTATTATAATATTTGTAATGGTATCTACCCGTGGACTGAGCAATATGGACCAAAGATCGTGTATCGATACACTGTAAAATGATTGTACAAAGTAAAGGTACTTTTTTTATGTCTTTTTTTTTTTTTTTTTAACTTGTGTGCTGCATGTCTGTTTTTGCTTTTATATTGGCTGCAGGTTCAAACATTTTACATCTTAAAATAATAGACAATAAATATGTAATATAATATATAATAAAATTCCTCTTATCTTATAGCTGAATATAGTGATATTCAGGATGTAAAGGAAATATGTGTGTTGTTCTGCAAATGATTCAGTTAAATTTTTAGTTGCTTCGTGTGCAGCAGTTTTCACCTAAATACTGACATGTTTTTTTTTCCAGTTTTTCCTTGAGCGTCTCCCTCGTATCCTACGTATGTCTCGCCCTGAAGAGTCTGAGCCGTACTGGGATGGGGCGTTGCCACGGCGATCCAGCTCAGTGGGCTACATCGCCAAGGCGGAGGAATATTACAGCGTCAAGTCCCGCAGCGAGTTGATGTTTGAGAAGCAGTCGGTGAGACACGGACTGATGGCCAGACCCACACACGCTGCAGGTACGTTTCAGGTTTCAGTCCGTCTGGGTTTACGTCACCTCAGCACTCACTGGTTCTCAAACATGTCTGTCGAGCCCTTTTAGAGCAAGAAATATTCACACACACTCACACACACACAAAAAAAAAACAACTAAGAACTGTTCAAGTATAACTTTGATTGATAGAAACATCAATATTATAACCATTCTTTTTGTTCTTAAATAAATTGTTGTGCAAATTAAAAGTAACTTATATTTTTGCTTGAACAATACAAATAAACTCAAGACTTTTCTAAATAAAAATATAAAATGTGCAATTTTTTTTTCTAGCTGTAACAATAAAGTTAGAACAGATATTTGGTAACAAACAAATATTTTAACTGCATCAGTGGCTGCAATGAGCCTATTTTACACTGCACATATTCTCAGAACAATAATGTGCAAACAATTCAACCTATGCAAAAACTGAAATGTCACATTTTTGGGTTTTTTTTGCCTTGGTAAAATATTTGTCTACTCAGTGCAATACCGTGAATTTGAGTGTTGTACATCCATAAAATAAGGCTAAAATATAATTTTTGGATGCCCCCTGGAAAGCCTCCCCACCCCACAGTTTGAGAAACACTAGTAGACTTCAGACCAATGGAAGTTTCCATGGATGTTGTCACACATTTATGAACTCTGTTTAGAGGTGAAGCCACAAGGAGATGGAGGTGAGACGGAGCAACTGTATGCAGAGATTAAACCTGCTGTAGACGGAGCCAACTTCATCATCAAACACATGCGCAACAAGAACGACTACAATGAGGTGAGAAGACAAACGTTCGGCTGAAGTTGAATCCTTTTAGTCCTCAAAATAAAATAAAATAGCACAGTGAGAAGAGGACACTGTTACCAAACCAACACAAACAAATTCTCACTTGAATTTTCAATTAACCCATAAAGACCCAGTGCTACTTTTGTGGCTGTTCCCAAAAGATTTTCCTCCATATTTAACCTTTAAGTGATTTATCACCATTTACTGTAGAAGTATCCATTAGGTATTTTCTTATATCTAATTTACTTATCATATAGATGTTCATTAAAGCTCAGATTAAAGTGTCTTTTTCAGTCCAGTCTGTCATTAACTGAACACAAACCCAGTGTCTCCATCCACTGTTTTTGCTCCAACTCGAGTTTTACAGGCGAATCAATGTTGTAGAAGATGACGGTGTTTCCACGGTAACTACAGAGCCTCTGAACATCCAAATAGGTTATATTTGATGATCATGAAAAGATGAATAATTGCATTTTACCCCAATCATTTCAACATATTTCTAGGTTTAGTGGTTCAGGAGTTATTATTTTGGTCACCGGTGGCTTTTTGGGTCTTTATGTGTTAACATGCATTCTGTGTATTTGACTGTACTATAATACTACATATACCTGCTTTAATGTGACAATGAGATTTATTGCACTCATTTTCTGCATCTGTGGCCTCTAGGACCCACTTAGTTACGATTTTTTTTAAATTTTCTTGCCGTATCTGAAGAAAACACTAGGAAATATGTATATGCTTCCTTCAAATCTGTACAAACAGCAAAACTAAAAGTGGACTCAGGCTTTTACACACTGCTGTACCTGCTGGTATCCGTCTAATCTGTCATTTCAATCTCATCACTTATTCCATACATGCACACACACTCATTTGCTAAATCCGTGTCCTTAGACTTATTCACATTTAGATTTATTAATCTTTTTCACCTTCACAAGTTTTTTTTTTTTATACATGAATAAAAGCAGCTGGATGGAAACACACTCTGCTGACTATTCACAGGAGAAGGATAACTGGAGTGGTATCGCCCGTACCGTGGACCGCCTCTGTTTGTTCCTGGTTACCCCGGTGATGACCCTCGGCACCATCATCATCTTCCTCATGGGAATCTGCAACCACCCTCCTCCTCTGCCGTTCAAGGGGGATACGCACGACTACAGAGAGGACAACGTACGCCTGCTGTGACAGGAACGCACTGGAAAACACGTCTGCTGCAGTTATTTTATTTTCAGATATGTAGCTACTCTATGTGTGTCTTTAATTTGAAGTGAAAAATGAAGTATTTTACTTGTGTCTGTTTGGTCTGAATAAACATTTACTTTCCTCAGGGATATGTGTAATTTTTCTCTGTTGTAATCCCTCCTTTAAGAAGAATTAAGTCTTGAATATTCCTGTATTATAATCAAATTTAAGTTTGAGTATTGTTCTTAAAAATATGGAATGGTATATTTTAACAGGAATGCTTCTAGTTAGGACTTTTACTAACAGTTTAATACAGGTACTTAAATTACACCTTCATAGAAAAGGCTAAACTGATGCTGACTCGTCATATGATCTCTGTGGGGAAAATAAAATGTGGAAAGCAAAAGAAAGCAAAGTTCCCGTTGACAGATATGTTTCACATTCTGTTGAGGTCAGGTTTTATTCACCTTTCACAGTTGTTGAGCTGCCTTCACGGAAGAAAGTAAGTGTTGATTAATTTACATTAAAGTATGTTTGTGACTATGATACTTGTCTTTAATATCTTTACCCCAGTAGTTGAGTATAAGACTATACTGTGTGCTCTGAAATTTTATTCAGTTTTTTTATTTACTTAACCCATAATGACCCAAATATCCACTGTCGACCAAAAGCATCTACTGATATAAACTGTTTAATACCTGTTCATCCATCATAAATGACCCAAGGCTCCGTAGGGAACGTGGAAACACCGAACGTCTTCTACAATATTAATTCACCAGTAAAACTTATGATGTTGGATCAATGACAGTGAATGGACACATTTCTTTTTTTTTGTTCAGTTAATGATATATTTTATTGAACAAGTCATTTCAAGCCAGATTTGAATATTTCAACGTAAATGTAATTAAGATCGAATTGTGAGTCTCAAAAGAAAAGTGACTGTTTTCTGCAGCTTCTTGTAAATACGTCTTTTTTAAAAATTAACTTTTTAATTCAGTAGTCTGATTCATTTCCAAAATTTTGAGCACAATTGTGATATATCTGCCATAAGTTGCAATATTAATTATAGAAAACAAAAACATTAATAAAGACTAAATATATCTAAATGAAAAAGTCGCAATTTTTATGTTCAAACTTTATTAAGGAAGTAAACAGATTTTAAAATTTTGACAGATACATTTTGTTTCCTAAACCACTGTTAATGAAAGAAAAAGTGTCATACTGCTGTTTAATAATCCTATTTATCACCAAATTAAAAAAAACATATCTATGATCAAACAAGATATTAGAGACATTAAACAGTTGATTAACATTACTGATATTTTTACTTAATAAAACAGGAAAGACATGAATAAATTCGCTCTGAAACATAACATTCACATACATCTATTTAACCCTGGAAGTTGACTAAACTGGATGAAATAATATTTGTAACGTAAAGTACTCTGCTGCGAATTTAGTCGATTTCAGTAAATATTTTTGACATTATTTAGGTCATAGAACAGGCTTAGAGTGCAAGTACTGAAAATGAGTAAATCACCTCCTGTGGGTCGACTTATAACGGGTTGATAAAATGGAACCAGAGTGAAAACAACAGTACATCATTTAAATGGATAACATTGAGAAAAATAGTGCAGTTGTGCTAAAATGAGCTAACCAAAGTTAAATAAAACTAAACAACAAAAGGAATCAAATGTATACATAGTAATAGTCACAGTACAAATAAAAATGTAGCTTTTTTGCCCAAAATACAAATAGAAACTGGCTCAGTACTTCTTTAGACTACATTTAATCTCTAAATACTTATCTATAAATCATCTACAGGATCAATACTTTGTGAATTTCACTTCAGTTAAGTGCAAATCTCTCTAAATATTCAAAATCTTGTCAAATGCACCTTCAGTGACACACAAACTAAACAAATGTGCTTCCTTTTATTCATCACCTGGTTTCTGCTCCATTCATTCCATTCATGGAGTTCACAGTTAAACCTCTGTTCTCGTCTCTTCTTTCTTCTTCTTCCTCTGTCCTTACGTTTGATCTTCTGACTGCGGCAGAAAATAAAAAATAAATATAAGGTTTCAAGACACTGAAATAAAAAAAACAAACCGCAACAATCACATCCTCTTATTCAGAACCAGGTTTAAACAATCATTTGTGCCAGTTAAGGTAAGGAAAACACCGTCCATGCTGCATCTATATACATTTTCATCACATTAACACTTAAATTACACTTCAGATAAAATACAACAAAAAAAGATGTTTCATGTTACAAATACTATTCTTTAGCTTCTACCAGCTTCAGGATAATGCTCCAAACTGACACAGATCTTTTATCTCACATTTATGTGAATGCAGCATCAATTCTGAAGGATTGGGATCAAATTCTTGCTCACACAACAAATCAGAGACAACCTCTTTTGAACAGTAAAGGTACAATAATGCCTGCATGTTTGAGTATGTACCGAAGTAGCTGAAAGTCTCTTTTTTAAAGCGGAAAAACACCAACATCCCCAGAAGCAAACACAAGGCACAGCTCAGTACAATAGTGATGGACATGTCTGGAAATTCTGAAAGGAGAATCATACAGAAAACGGGATTATATTAATTCACTTTATCGGTTAAAATGTACACAAAACAGGATTCACCATCAAGACTGCAGGGTTAAAAGAGCTATATGTAATATATGTACTTTAACCTAATCAACCAAAGTTTCAGAAAGCAACCAGATGGAATGAGAAACTCTCACAACTTTTAGAGTCAGAGAAAGTGACAAAGTGAGAGAAACCAGAAGCACAGTTGTTTTCTCCACTGGACACAGCTGTAAATGAAAAGAATGGAGATTGATTATGAAAGGGAATCACTTCTTCTACACTAGAGTGACCAGATGAGATTGGCTGAAATTGGTAAAAGTGTTTTTTGGTTTTTTTTGGAGGGGGGGCCTCGCTGATGACACATAAATAATAAAAGATGAATTTTCAAACCTGTCACAGACATATTTTTATTCAAAGATCAAGTCTTTCATTAATATTTCTGCCACAAGAAAACATAAAAATCATGACGTTAAAATGTCATCCTGGAAAAATAACACTGACTGATGTAACTGTGCAAATCAGACCTTTCAGGCTGTAGCCTAACGCTAATAACAAGCCTTGCCAAAATTATTTTGATGTCTAAATTATGGGTCATTGAATAAGCCTAAGAAAACGAAATAGATTAGTAGATTCTGTTAAAACGACATCAGATATTAGGTCGAAGTATTTTTTGCACACATGCCGGCCCGCGACCAATGAATCAGTGCTGCACGCTGCCTCTCAGCAGCAGTCAGGGGATGCATGCAGTCAACTCAGCTTCTCTACGAACAGTTTTTAATGTTTATCGGAAAATAATTACTTAGTGTTCTGTTTGAGTGTAATTTAGGGCTGGATTTGGGACAACAGCTTAGATTTTGGGACTGTCCCGAATTTTTTGGGACATCTGGTCACCCTATTCTACACAGATGAGTTTGATGTAATATTATCTTTGCCAAGTTGCTGTTTGTTGATCCACGCTTCAGACTAAACTGTGACAGTTCTAGCCTTGTTTGTTCCATTCCAAACAAATCTTTAGTGCAGCTATTGACAACACAAATTGTACAGAAAAGAGAGATGATTTGTGGTTTTACTGTGGCTATTTTCTGTCTAAAAACAGAACTAAGTTGACAGAGCTATAATGTAAACTATCAGTTGACCCAGCACAGACAGTGTTATTGTGACTGATTGAAAATGAGTAGCTATGAGTTTTAGTTTGAAGAAAATTATGTGTAAACAATGAGGTTTTTTTTTGTTTTTTTACTTAATTTAGTGAGTGATGCAGTCTGTGGATACACAGCATTGATTTGTTGATGGTTTTTATAGCACTAAGTATTCTGTGGTTCATGACTACCTCCTGCTGGTGAGACTTTGGAATAGAACTGGTATAATACTGGCAGAGTAATTAAGGTTATACTCACATTGCATGCACTCAAATGCACCATAAACAATGAGGTTCTTGGCACATCTCGGTTGGTATCTTGCTATATTAAAATCCCATGAGTGAGCATGATTGTTGTCACTGACGTCAGGTCTCATTACCTTCAGTTACTATGACTTCAGTCTGGGTGATGTACGTTTCCTCAGGTGTATAGACCTCACAGGTGTAGGTTCCCTGGTGCTCTGGCTTCACATGGTGCAGTATTAAACTGCTGGATGCTGAAAGGTGGTTGGAGACATGAGGCCTCCACTGGTCCCAGATCTTTACCACAGATGTCCGATTGACCATTGTGATGAAGAGGACGGGGTCCGAGTGTCTGAACTTTAATGACAGGTTAAAGCTTTGAAGGTCATCGTGAGGCAAACTGCAGGGAATGCTGATGTCATTGCCAGTGGACACCAGGATGTACGCTACAAGAAGAACAATAGGGTTATTTGAGTTAACTGACATCACTTCATGTATAAGGGATATTGAATTTCATTACCTCCATGTTCCAGGAAGGCTGTTTTTTTATTGGTGTCACTAGTCACACAACAAATGAAAGTCTGGTTTTCTCTGTGGCACTTTTGTGTGAGAGTCAATGAACTCTGAATGTCGTAAAAGCCGAGGTGGTTAAGATCTGCCTTTGTTTGGGTTTGAAGGACATCACTTGGTGGATTTGTTGACCAGGTGATAGTTGGAGTTGGGAAAATGCCTTGAGCACTGCAGGTGACTGAATTGCCATTGAACTCCATGTTAACCTCGCGGACAGGAGCTATACAACATTAAAAATACATAAAAATTACAAGGAATTATTTTAATCAAAACAAAAACAGTCAAATCCATAAGTTGCAGGGCCGTTTCTTGATTGACAGCTACCCACCTACCATTCCTATTAGCGAGAGTATTAAACAAAACAAACACCGTAATGGCATCCAAAAAAGTTATCTCAACAGTTGTATTTCCTTAATTAAAGTAAATTCGTTCATTATCTGAACCCGCTTTATCCTCACTAGGGTCACGGGGGTCGCTTGGAGCCTATCCCAGCTACATAGGGCGAAGGCTATTTAAAGTAAATATTTTTTATAAACACTAAAAATTATTATAATTTTTTTCTTGATGTATAGAGGATTGTTATTTTCCTTGTATTGTAATTTTTTTCATCAGTTTAACTTGCCCTGTGGCTCAACTTAATTTTAACTTTAGTCAGTTTTGCGCATGAAGTGTAATGGATTGTGTTATCTTAGTAGGCCATCTAAAGGGTTTAGGAATCTTGTCTTTGACAAACTAGGGGCATCTTGCTTAGGGCCCCCACAAAGCAAGAAACAGCCCTGATAAGTTGTCTATATTTTCACCTTTAAACTCCTTTTTATACTTGCTTCTGGTGACTTTTACCTTTTACGACAAGTGATATGACTCCTGATTCATCAGTACGAGGTGCGGTCATAGTGATACAGAAGTATTTTCCCTGGTCGTTCGGCGTGACGTTTCTCAACAGCAGTGTTGCGTTGCCCTCTAGGACCTGGTCTGCGAATAGGTCCGTTCTGCCTCTGTAGTTGTCAGCCTGTGAATTGTGGCCGATCACAAAGCTGGTGTTGCCGTAGCGTGTGCAGCTGACCACCGCTTTCTTCTTGTACCACATGATCCTTGCACCTTTTCCATCGGATTGAAACTCACATGGGAGCACACATTCCTCTCGATTCACACAGGTGACAGTGAATTCTGGAAATAATATTCAAAACAAATGAAATTAATTTACATTTTTTCCCCCTGGACACTTAGACATCTGCATTTCTTTCCTTTATCATAAAACAGTGTTGACGCAACACAATGAGGAAATTACACAACATTCAACCTTAGAAAAATGAGGACAGACTAGACCAAGACGGGCACATTGTGAACCATCAAGTGGACTTGTGCTCATGTCTGGGCCCAGACATGGGAACTGTCCTCGTGTTGTGAAGACACAAAGAAAAGGAAGGTTGTGTTCAAGACAGTCGACTAAAGACAATGTGCCAAAGGAATGTTAAACTACCCCAATTTCAATACAATAGTTTACAGATCCCATAAACCCATATTTTATTCACAGCAGAACATAGAAAACATATCAAACATTAAAGTAAAATGAGGTAATATTGACTTTAAAAAACATGACTTGAAAAAGTTGGGAGGGGTATAACATAAGACTGTAAGTGGTGTTAAAAACTTGGCTCAGTGAATGTAGCAAAATAATACACTCATTTCCTTAAACAAGGAAAATGACTTTAACTACATGTAAGTGAAAATGCAGTATGAAGGGGACAGATATCAGTGATGTATGGGTTAGTGAGGTCTATGTGTGAATCAAACAAAACCAAGGAACAAACCAATACCCTTGTGTTGGCTATTAGGTCTGCAGGGCGCTCAGTCAGATCACACCTGCTGAGTTGGCCCTTTTATAACCTCAAGCCACGCCCCTAAGATGTGTGACCAAAGAACCGACGGCCCATGGTCAACTGGAGAGAAAAGAGAACATTAGTGAGGCCATCACAATGGTGCTATAAAGAAACAGCTGGAGGAACATTTTGCAACACTTTCGGTTAATTCAGCTAACAGGTCACTAATATGACTGGGTATAATCAGAGCCATTTAAAGAGGCAGAGTTTCCTAAAAGTAAAGACGGGTAGAGGTACACTGATCTGAAAATCTGTGTCTACAAATTGTGAAACAATTTCAGCAAATGTTCCTCAAAGTAAAATTGCAAAAACTTAAAATATCTTATAATCTACAGTAAATTATATGATGAAAAAATTTGAAAGAATCTGGAATTTTCACTGTGTAAAAGACACAAGGCTGAACATTACTACTGGATGTTCATGATAAATCCAAATCTGAAATGCTTTTAGGATCCCATGGATCATCCTCTGGACTGAAGAGGAGAGGGTCTGGTTTTTTATCATCTCTTCATCTCTCTCAAAATCCTGCATCTGTGATGTTACGGGGGTGCATTAGTGCCTCTAGAATGGGCAGCTTGCACATCAGGAAAGGCACCGTCAATACGGAAATGTACAGATTTTAGAGCAACATATGCACACATCCGGACAATACCTTCATCAAGGAAGGCTTTGCATATTTCATTAAAGAAATTCTAAACCGTGTCTTGCCTCTTATCCTAACAGCAGGGCTTTGTCGCAGAAATGTTGAGGTTCTGAAATGGTCAGGTTGCAGTCCAGACTTTTCACAAATTCAATGAAAGGATGTTTTACATCGCTCTCCCAAATTTCCATTTACTGTCATTGTCAGTTCCTAGATGTCACTGTGGGGTGAAAAAGGAGGACCCAGATGCAGGTGCTGGTGTAAAAGAATTTGATTAAGCAATTCAATGATATGTAAACATCAGGAAAATGTACTTAAAATGCCCATAAACTGTAAAAATCCAAAAGCAACAAAAGGACCACAGGGAAAACAGGCAGGGAACACGTGTAAAAGGATAAAAGTGTGTGATTTTGTGACTATTGACTTTAAGAGGAAGTCTTCTCAGCCACTGCAGATCAGGAGGAGGCTGTGGAGAAGGAGGTGGTGATCAACAACAGACTGGACTGGAAATCCAACACCGAGGCTGTGTCCAAGAAGGGCATGAGCAGATTTTCTGAGGAAGCCGAGATCTTTCAACCTATGCAACAAGATGTTGGAGGTCTTCCACCAGTCTGCTGTAGCCAGCACCATCCTCTTAATGTCTGTTTGTTGGGGCAGCAGCATCAGAGCCAGCAACACCAACAGACTTGATAAAATCATTGAAGAAGGCTGGATCTGTAATCGGTCTCAGGCTGGACTATTTTGAGACTGTGACGCTAAAGAGACTATTACAGCTCTGCTGTCGAATGAACAGATGCA
Organism: Ostorhinchus cyanosoma; assembly: GCA_029814465.1. Taxonomy (NCBI): domain Eukaryota; kingdom Metazoa; phylum Chordata; class Actinopteri; order Kurtiformes; family Apogonidae; genus Ostorhinchus; species Ostorhinchus cyanosoma. The sequence continues at coordinate 26,957,222 of JAPTYQ010000014.1, forward strand.
GGAAATCTTTCCTGCCACATTCCATTTCCTGTTACAATAAACTCACCCCTGGCTGATGTTTAAACCTGATCTTAAACCATATTTCCATTATGCACTTTCTGTTATTTATGCCCCTTCCAGGATGGAAAATTACATTTTACTTACACATTATGGGATATCATTGCACCTTACTGTTAAATTATTCAGAATTCTTACCCAGTTCTGTTTGTACTTACTTCTAATTTATTATGCATAGTGTGTCTTCTCTTGTGTTCTACTCTCTTCAGTAGAAGTGTATACATAATTTGGTATGTATGTATATGTGGCTGTATGTGTAGAAGTATGCAGTCATGTAAGGGTGATTGTGTTTATAATCACAGTCTTATTGTATATAATGTAATAGGCACTAATGGTAGGAGGACTGGAAATGCGGGGTGGGACTAGATAAGCAGTGGCTTCTTCCTACTCCCTTTCAGGCACAACAGTTGTTCCATTTTCTGATTTATTTATTTTTTCTATGTTTGTATTATGTTATGTCTGAAATAAACTAAACTTTTTACTATATCAAACGTTGTTGCTGCTGTGCAATTTCTCAGATTAGGATCAAAAATGAAAGAAAGAAAGAAAGTCAGTCGAAAGAACTAACACTGAACAAAGAGATGATGAGCGGTGTATGTCGATTGTGTTTTCAAGGACAGGTGAGTGTGGGTACAAGGCCAAAGGAGGAAAAACTGTATTGTATGTTTGTTTATAGTGGAAATGTCTTTAAAATTTAGACTGACAGTATAGAAATATAAAATAAAGTATGTAATCTCTTAAGCTTGTATGACATACTGTATCATTTTAAACTATTATTCTCCTGTTGACCTTTTTTTTTTTTTTTTTTTTATCTCTGGAAGGAATCTTCCTAAATATTTAATATCCTTCTTGACTTTTTCATGGAAAACAATCGGGCCATTGTGCTATTGCTTTGGGTTGATAGTTAGCAGAGGAAAAAGTCCAATTATGTTATATGTAAATTTATGGTCCTAATAAAAAAATAATAATTTTTAAAAAGTATTTTAGAGGAGCTTGTAAATGTTGACCTCAGAAAAGGAAAGCAAAAGGCAGAGGAGAGGCTCAGGATAGAAAAAACATAACAAAATGACAAAAGGTGGATGTGACAAAAATGCTGAAAATAATATGAAACAAGGGTGTCAAACATACAACAAAAGTGGCCGGCCAAAGGATTTTTACTGGGCTGTATGGATTTATACAGTGCTTTTCTTCTGTAGGAACTTTCCATTCATTCACTCCACTGTCACAGACTGAAACTCCATCTGCAGCCACAGCTGCCCTGAGGCAGACTGATGGATACATGACTGTAAGCCACACCATCAGCCCCCCCCAACCAAAACCAGACATTCATTCCCATTCATTCACCAAGGTGTGTGACACTGGAGACAAAGTGGGTAAAGTGTTTTGCCCAAGGACAGTGCATGAGTGGGACAGAGTTCGAACCGTCAACAGCCTTTTTCTTACTGGATGAGCTGCTTTACCTCCTGAGCCACAGTCGCCATTTAACACTGCAGATGAATACTGCGGTCAAGCCAGCCGCGCTTCTCCGCTGTATTGTCAAGCCAGCCGCTAGTGCTTTTCTTGTGCGCTACTTATTCGAACATTACGGTAGATGAGCTGAAATGAGTGACGGTCCTTCCGGAAGAAGGATACAGACGGAGCGTTCTCTTCGGTCCGTTCTCCTGGAGCTGAACTACTTTTACTGTGTACTTTTGGAGTA
>JAPTYQ010000014.1:26987588-26998767 GCA_029814465.1 Ostorhinchus cyanosoma
AAAAAATCCGTATTGGCCCCAAAAGAATCCATATCAGTCGATCACTAATGGAGAAGTCCCTCCCTCTGCTCTTAATCCCCCCCCCCACCCTCAACTGGCATAAACCAAAAGTCAAAGAACATGTTCTAAACGTAACCCGTAACCCGGTCGCCCGAGTTCTCCGTCACTTTTTCTCTCGAAGGAACACTCATCATCTCGGGCTGCAGCCCAAACATTAGCGTGTGCGCTGTGTGTTCTTACTTGACGTGGCTCTAATGGGATTAGTTCGGTGCGGCGCGACTAAATTATGATTGGCTGTTCTTACGTCTCTCAAAACAAGAACGAATTAATTCTATTGAAATTGTATCGAGCTTGTCTCATATTTCTACTGAGGAAGAGTTATATTACGATACACATTGTTATTGTTTTATCGTCCAGCCCTACACAAGAGTAACCACCACTTTTAAAAAGCCAAACCACAGATCTCCAAAGACAAAATAGAAATAACAGACGTCATTTTACACATCTTTCTTTTAAGTCTCTCCTTCTGTCCCGATAAAATCCAGAATCCCAGAGACTCGACCTAAGAACAGAGTCAAAGCAGTTGGAGTTTTCCTTTACAGTTCCGTCTCTTTCTCATCCTCTAGGTAATACTCATCATCTGTGGTTGTGTCCGAGTTGCTGTCTGAAGATTCGTCAAAGGTGCTCAGGCTGGAGATGTAACCCCTGGAGGGCAGGTGGCCTCTGGGGGACTGGTTGTCCTGTTGTCGCTCTGAAGAGCTGGGGAAGGTAGGGGAGGAGAGTCCTGGAGGTTTGGATATGCGTCTGGGCACCGGTGACAGAGGAGGGGTCGGAGGGGGGGTCGGCGGACCTTCTGTATCCCACGGAAAGTGGTCAATGCTCATGTCGGGGCTCCAGGATGTTCTGATTGGAGCCGGTGGAGTCGTAGCACCTCCTGAGCCCCAGTTTGCCAAACGCCGGGTTAGTGACCGAGGAAGAGATCTCGACCTCATTTTACCGGGGTCACTGGGGAAATACGCTGCCCGACGGTCGTTAGTGGGCTGGCAATCATTTTCAGTGGTCCTGTCAGACGTCAAAGACCAAGGATCCAGATCGTCACTGTGTCGACAAGACAAAGCAGATTCAGAGAGGTCACCGACACTCATGAACCTCGATCCAGTGGAGATACGTCCAGGACCAGATGGTCGACTGGACAGTACAGAACTCACAGAGAAAGACCTCCCCGGCTCAATGCCATACTTCAAGTCTGCATAGGAAGTTGCCAAACACTCCTTGTTTGGATCTGGACTTGCGCTCGGAGGACCTGTGGACGCTCTGCTTCTTCTTGAACCCACTAAACTGATGCTTTCTCCAGGCTCACACGGTGATGAGGATCTGTGTCGCTGTAGCTTTGGGCTGTAGAACACACTGTCGTCCAAGACGTCCGGTGAGGAAAACAGGGATACCGGAGAGAGTGAAGAGAAAGGGGAGAAGGGGGATCTGGGGCTGGATGTGGACTTTCTGAAGGCAGCAGAGGTGTTGGGACTGGGATCTCTACAGGAGAGGAACTGGTTTGGTGGTTTATAATCTACTGTGTCACTGTTCAGGTCAAAATGGTGTAGAGTTGGACTGTGTTTTTTCAGATGAACTTGGGTTTTGCTTTCATCAAAAGCGTGTTGCTCGTCTGTTTCAGTGTCTGACAGTTCTGACCACATGGATGGTTTATCTCCAGCCGTTGCGTTTCCTCCAGGTGAAGCTGGTATGAGTGTATACCTATTTTGTGCCCATTTCTCTTTCTCCTCCATTTCCTTTTCATCGTTCTTCCTGTCTTGTTCGTCCGATGTTTTATTCACACCAGCGCTGCTGATGTCACTCAACTCGCTGACTGAAGGGGTCTGGGATGCCCGCTTCCATTTCCATGGAAACGACAGTTCATCATCGGTCGACCGCTTCGTGCTGAACGTTTGCTTCAGCTTGTTGAGGACTTGGTCCATTTTGTTGTTGGCCTTGCCGACCCTCTCGGACTCTGATCTTGATAAACCAGCGCTTGGCGTGCTTACGCTTTTCTTCAGAGCAAAACGGCTTTTCTTTGGGCTTTGTTCGTTATTACTTTCTACTGAGAAAAACCTGCTTTTGCCGATCACGCTCTCCTTCACTCTTCTTTTGCAGTTTTCATCAAGCGACTGACTTTCTGTTGAGCTGCTACCGCTGGAGCTCTGATTCGACGGACTATGTGATTCCCTTGCAGGTTCTTTTCTCAGAGCTGTTTGTTGCTGTGGATGTTGACACAACTCCATCTCAACAGAATTCAGTGAGTTTCCGGTTTGTTTTAAAGGTTTAGTTGTGGTGTTCTTCTGGGGAGCTATAGCAGGATTTTCTTTGGATTTAATACTGTAAACCAAGGTCTCGGTTACGCATGTTGAGGATGCGGGAAGCGTCGTATCACCCTGGACATGAACCCGGTTATCAACCAGTAACACTTGGCCATTCTGACAGTCTTGGCTGCAACTTTTAATGTGGTTATTATTGACTTGATCATTATTGTGCAAGAAACTTTTGTTTTGGAAAGGCAATGGCAGAAGTGGGGGTGGGCTGATTGGCATTCGAGAGTGCTTGGTTATAGGCATGGTTGTGTCGGCAGCTGGATCTGTTCGCAAAGTGAGACTGGACGTATAATTTGATTGAGAGGCCTGCTGTGGAAAGAGGGGGGACCTTGGTGGTTTAGTCTTAGTTTCTCCTTGGGTCGACCTGGTAGACATTAGAGCCGAGTAGGGTGGCGAGCTGTAACGATGCTTATAATCGCATGAAAAATCAGGAGGCAGCGACAGAGGAGCAGTGGAACGAATCTGAGCTGTTCCGGACTCCACCGACAGCGTCCTCCCCTGTCTGGGGGTGTTCAAGTCCTGATTTTCCTGGTCAAAGCTGACGGTTGCACCAGATCTTTCTCTGGTTATAAAATCTGCAGAGTCAGATGATAAGGAGCGATACTTTCCAGCTCTTCCCACTTGTATACTGGATGATTTGGGGATCGGGGAAAAACGAGGGGTCGCGTTTGTGGTTAGACTACCTGATCTTAGGAAGGAGAAGATGGATGGTGACTTGATGCTGCGTGGGGACAAGGAGGGAGGGTTGGATAGAGGTGGAGATGGAGCTGGTTTCTCTGTTGATTGCTGCAGATCCACCGAGTCCTCCCACGTTACTCGTCTAACTCGCTTTCCGTCAAATTTGGGGTGCGATTTTTCTGAACCTCTGTCTGAGATGCTGGAGAACATTCTTCCCTGCTTTGGACTGCGTGTTTCTGAGTAGCTGGGGCTGGTAATGACAGGGGTAGGTGGGGGTGTTAGTAGAGAAGAGACGTTAACAGTGGTGGGAGATGTTAGAAAGGAAGGACTAGCTGTAGTTGTTAGTGAATGATGGCTGGTGGCGCTGCTGGTGAATGCCGGAGAGTAGTTAGTGTTAGAGAAAGCCCCAACTGTGGGCATCTGGCTGGACATAATTTTAGGTTGGTAGGACTTTGGCACAGCTGCATAGCTTCGTTCAAAGCCAAGAGGTGTGAGGCTGGACACTTTCGATGACAACACTGACACTGGAGCGTCAGATTGGGATGAAGCATGGATATTAGTCTGGGAAGAAACTGGATGTGACTGAAAGGAGGGGCCGATTTTAGCATTTTGGACCAGATCGAGACTATTGTTGAAAGTGTTATGAACAGAGGGAGATGGTTTGCTAAACTTGTGAGAGTCCTTGATTTGTGTCATGGTGGGGGTGTTGTTGGTTTTGGGTGTACAGTGATTATTTCGGTAGCGGCTGTTGCTCTCAGTGGGTGTATTTGAGCTTTGGGGATTCAGCAAAGTAGGTGGTAAATCTGTTACGTTTGCTGCAAATGAACCACCGCTTACATCATGTTTGCTCAACTCTTTGCAGTGATTCACCACCATTTGTCCTGCAGCTCTACTAATTTTAGAAGTAGACAAAACATCAGGCAAACTCTGAGGGGCTGGCATTTGGGTGTTGAATTCTAAGCTGTACTGCCCTTTGACAGGTGAATCCTCTGCATTTTTTTGTCTAAAGTTGTGGGTCCCTCCCTGTGCCTTCACAACCAGGTTCATGTTACCTTTGCCGACTGGCTCTGCTGTGTTATTGTTGTCTCTGTAATTGGGGAATTGACTATTAAACCTTTTGTTGCTTGTTGGACTTGGAGAGCCTGCGGCATTATTATTATTTCTGCAGGGTGGGACTAAGGGTGTGTTTGTCTTGTTTTTGATGTTGGTTGTGTCACTGAGACTTACTGGGGAAGTGCCATCCTGAGAAATTTGTTTCCAGTAGGATGTAGGTGTCATGGTGGCCCTCATAGGAAGAGAATGTGTTTTTAATAGAGCTGACCTTTCATAAGGAGAAGGTTTAGGTGTGGAGACTGAGCTTTGTGGAGGCTGGTTTGAGCTTTTGTCTGAAACCTGTTGTATTTCTGACGGTCGCCTACCGATAAATGTCTGTTTGGAGCATAAAAGGTCAGGATGGGTGGTCTGAGACTGTTGGGTAAAAGGTGTGTTGTCTGCATTTTTGTTTATAGGTGAAACTGAAAAGATACTCGTTTTATAGATGCTTCTTTCTCCGTGATTTGTGGGCGATGGGGAAAGCAGAGGTCCAGAGTCAGTAGTCCGATTTGAAATGGATGTCGGTGAAAGGAGGGGCTTAATCCTCGGCTGAAAGGTTTGGGAAAGGTGAGTTGCGAACAGCTTCTCCTGCCGATCACTTTCTGGAGAACTCAGAGGCTGTGGGTTCATCTCACCCAGAGTGGAGTTTTCATTGGTACTCCTGCCGTTGGAGTTGAACCTCCTTAAAGACAACAGTAGACTGCTCGTTGTGGGTTTTGAGCTCAAAGCTGAGAATCCGGATTGTGGTGACCTCTGTTCGTTTGAGTCCAGGGACATGGGAGACACTGGAGACAGAGGTGATACAGGACTTGGACTAAACGCATCTGTGTTTCTATTGTTGGTCCTGACAGAGTTCACGTCCAACGAGACAGACTGAACCATTTTCCGTTTTGATTCGTAGTCCAGACTTGCAGGACCACTCTTAGACGACCAGCCCACTGTGTTGCTCCTGGTAACAAGAAATGGGAGATGATCTTGGGTTTGCAGTCTATCCGCCAACATCCTATCAGAACCACGATGAGTCTCCTGAAATGGTCCATGAACGTGGTTGGCTTCAGTGGTACTGAGTCTGTTTGTCCCATCTGGCAGCCCTCCTTGGGCTTCGGGAGATCCTGATCCGTCTAGTCTTTTGTTTCGTCGAAGTCGGCCGCTCCAGTGCGGCGCCAAGACCGTAACCACAGTGGACGACAACATGGCTACAGGCTGTTTAGGGCGGTTCTGAAGATCTGTATGGTCCCTCAGGTCTTCCTCTAACTCAACTGGTCCACAGTCAGTCCTTCGGGGTTGAAGTCCACGATGGTCATTAGTCTGATGCGGTCCACAGTCACCGTTGGACAAAATGTGACTTATACCAAAGTCAGTTCTGGTCTTTAGGCCATTGAAGACGTGTTCCTTCTGGACAGGAAGTGGTTTCTTTGATGACAGATGGTTGGTGGTCACTGGTGCTGAGGTGTCACTTTGTCCATTAACCTGTAGAAAGAACACAACGTTACTGCAGATAATGTGTCACTTTTAAAACAACTGCGCTAATAGTTTTCCCATAAGCATAAAAAGGTAATATTAAATATGTATAAAACAAAAAAGACTGGGTTGCACTGTTATATAAACTAATATTCACCAAAAGCAAGTGAGATATTTATTCATCTGTTATGTTACATTCATTCATTCATTCATTTTCGATCCCAGTTACATACGGGCGTAGGCGTGTTATGTTAATGTTAGGTTACATTAAATGTTTATTAAATTTAATTTGTATGACTGAATTTGTGTTTGTGCCCTATAAAAAAGTCTTATTCCATCTTTATCGTTCTTTCTTCTTCTGTCTGATTCGATTGAACCTTGTTTTATAAAACTTATAGATTCAGATACAAATCCTGTAAATATTTCTTGAAGAGTGACAAATGCATGAGTGTGGACATTAGAACTTTACTAAACCAACAAAACGAATGAACAACTCATATGTGAATGAATTTTTCTAATAACAGAAAACAGCTATAAAAAACAAAAATATATTGAAGAAACTGATGAAGATGACATAAAAAAAAGACTTTTAAAAGTGTTTTTACAGTGGAAAGTTAAGTTGGTCATATTTATTTGTGTACATTAATATTTCAATTAGTGTTTGATGATATATTTAATTCCACATCATTTCAATGGTGAAGGAGTCAACGCAGACTTTAGGGGTTCGGCATTTTTTTGTCGATCTGGGCCATAAATCTGTGATGATTAAAGACATTTTTTAGGATCCTGAGAAATTAAGAACATGGCACAAAGATCCAATAAAAACAAATACAATAGCCACAGTTGTCATGTTGAAATTGAAGTTACATTGATTAATGTCATTCCAGGCTTTAAGTAACAGGCTGCAAAACATTCCACCGATAATCTGACAGTGACTAACAAACATCTGCAAACAAATATTACAAATCCAGCCGGTTAAACCCGACATGAAGCTTGGACTAAATGATAGATGAGGTGGTTTTTTTCTACAGAATGTCACATGTAAAGCTCACATTCCACATAAAAATGACACTGATGGAGTGTATTTGAACGTTTACTTCATCAGTTTCACAATGATCCAAGTGTTGAACGTGACAGTCATTGATGCCTTTTTATGGTTTAATATGTGAAGTTTGTGGTTTCCGTGGTTACCAGTGCAAGAAATGGCAAAGAATTATACATTATTTACATTACTGTTGTTATTACTGTAATTATCAATATTTTATCATTATTATGATTATTGTCGTCACTATTAGTCGTCATTGTCATCATTGTTGTTGCTGTTGTCACAGTTGTTGTCATTGTCATCGCAGCCGATGGTGATGTTGTCATCGTTGGTGTCACTGTTATCATTGTAGATGCTGTTGTCACAATTGTTGACATTGTTGTCATTGTTGATATTGTTATTGATTTCTTTGTTGCCATTATTGATGTTGTTCCTGATGTCTTTGTTATTGTTGATGTCGTTGTTACAATCATTGTTATTGTTGTCACCGTTTTTCACATCATTGTTGTTGATGTTCTTGTCACTGTTATTGTTGTCAATGTTGTTTATGTCAGAATTATACTCACTGATGTTATCGTCATTTTCATTGTTGCCATCGTTATCATCATAATTATTATAAGTATTGTTATTTATTCATTCTTCATTTTCCTGTTTGTCCTGAATGTGAACTAAAAGTAATGTTAATTCAGTTCCAACATGTGAAATATGTTGTTTTTTTTTATACATTTTGTAATAGTGATGTAATGACCGTTTCCAAAGCTATAATATAAATACAAGTCGACAAGAAATAAGCCCTGCGGTAAAAGTGACTCCTCCACATTGACTTCACAGCCGATGATTCAACCAGTTAAGAAGACATTTAGGCTGTAATTATCCTGCGACAACCTGCCATTTGACTGAAGTGATGTTAAAAAGTGAGCACAGATGTGTCAGGTGTATAATTTCAGCCCCGTTCCTTCCATGTTCAACCTTCAAACCGATGCAAATTCGGCTCACGGTCCAGGAATAAACAGTTTGGTGTCTGCGGTCGTTTTCTATCTGACTTGCAAATGACTGTCAGAAGCCGGAGAGTCTTTTAGTTCCCAGAGAACCAGGCCCCGACAAACAGGTTATTCTGAAAGACATGACAGACTTCCAAGACTGCACAAACAATGTGTGCACACCCTGTCCTCTAACTGTTAAAATAATGATCTATCACACGTGTCTCCAGAGACGATCATGTGATTTAATGTTTTCACGGATAAATGACGGATGCCGACAGCTGTGAAGACGGAAATTCAACACCATCACGAGCCCAGATTAATGATATTCAACATGACAGAGTTCTTACCTGGTGTTTGTGGTTCCGCTGTGGTTCTGTCAGACTGGAAAAGGAAACAGAAAAACCATTAGATACTCTGGGTTTTTTATTTTATCTTTATTTAACCAGGAAATCCCATTGAGATTAGGAATTTATTTTGCAAGGGAGACCTGGTCAAGGCAGCAGACAAATAGGGGTGAAACGATTCTTCGAGTAAATAGACTACCTCGATTACAAAAAATGATCGAGGAATTTTCTCTGCCTCGAGGAATCGCTTATTTAATTGCAAAGTTCAAAGCTTGGCATTTCGCACGGATTACTTAATGTGGCACAATGCACATACGTCACTCAGGCAAAGGATAAATTGGTTTTTAATTAATAAATTAATCTTTCATCAACAAAAAATAATGACTCAGCTACTCACATCAACTCATGTTGAATAATATAAAATAGAAATGTTCTGAAAATGTTCCTAAAGATGAAACTCTTATTACTATCAATGACAGTGGATGGAAACACTTGTTTTTATCTTCACTTATTGGTATCTTTGCTGAAAAATTCCCTTTTTCTTTATTTTTCTCTCTTTCTGATATAATAACCTGGAGCGCCATAAAGGGGGGGTAAACATGACAAATTCATGGGGCCCAGCCAGCATGTCCATGTGGGCCCCAGAAGGGTTCCATTTGGGCTGCACATAAGGGTCCCATGTGGGTTTGTCCGCAGTTTCCATGGTGACCCCACATGTTTGCCCAGATCAGAATCAGAATCAGAATCTCTTTATTGTCATTGTACCAAGTACAACGAAATTGAGGTAGAACTCAAGTGCAAGAATTTACAACAAATATCAATAAATGGCAGTTATTTATATTAAAAAATGTAATTAAAAACGTGAAAAAAAGTATTACAAACTAAGATGTCTGTAAAACAGAATTGAAGTAGTGCAAATGACATGAAAGATAAATATCGTCGGATAAATAGTGTGAAAAATAAATAAAATAAGATATTCAGATCTGTGATTTAATATGGTTTAATATGGTTATATTTTAAGTAATATAGTAAAAAATGCTCTAGGAAAATATCTCCTATCCTACCTTTAAGTGTTTGTTGCTATGGATTTTTATTGTTCCTGTTACATTGACAATAAAGACCCATTCGATTCGATTCGATTCGATTCTGAGACGTTGAACAGAATAAACCCTGAAGTCAGACTCCTTTCACCGCCCAGCCCTGAAGAACAGGCTGATCAGAACATGGGGTTATTACCGCTGTTGGATTGTTTACAACCTGTAAATAAATACAGGCGTTCTGTTCCGACATGTTCTGCACATACGATGACATTACAGAGCGCTCGGTTTAGAAAAGACTCATAAAATAAATCTGGTTTGTTCTTTCGGTGTGGCTCATGTGGGAAACATGACGACATGTTCATGGGAAAGATCAGATGTTGAGTCGTAAATAAAAGCAGGCCTTCTTTCGTTGCGCTGCAGTCCCGTTTCTCACGGACACGCCCGCTGTTTCTACTGTGATGTTTAATGAAAACACCGGAGGGATTAAATGTCGAACATCCACCGTCGCCATGCCGATGGACAGGACCGTCCGCATTCCTGGCGTCCTCGTCTTCGCGCCTGAAGGAGTTCACCGCGGTGCTTCGACGTCTGGCGGGTCAGCAGGTTGGCTCTGACTTCATGACCATATAAGGCGTCTAATGGCTGCAGGTGATTCGCTGTTGGTAAAAAAGGGGGCGTGTCCTTCTGAGCCAATGACCTCTAGTGTTTGCATAAATCTGCAGTCACATCTGAACGCAGCTCGGAAATCATTACACCACATCAAAAAAAAATGTTTACGTATTAATGTGAGTCAAAGGGTTTAATTAACCCTTAATTATTGTATTTTCCATTTTTCAGTGAAAATCTGGTGTTTTCTTATATTTAATTCACTGATAATGTATATGTTCATAAAAGCTCAGAGTAAATTCACATTATTTCGTCAAAACTGAAGAAAGAAGTGACTTTTTCAGCAAAATATATCGATAACTGCACATAAAAACAAGCATCTCCACCTACTGTCATTAATCAAACATAGGTTTTACTGGTGAATTTATGTTAAAAAAGCAACAACCATTTATTCGCTGTTTTTGTCCCTTTTTATCCTTTTTTTTTCTTTTACAAGTTTTACACTCTTTCATTTTGTTGCAGTTTTTTGTGTCTTTAAACGTCTTTGGTGTCATTTTCATCTTGTGCCTTTTATGTTCTTTCATTTTGTTGTTGTTTTTTTTTCCCCATAAGCTGAATATATTTAGAGTTTGGATGGAATGAGGCGTTCAAGCTCATCATGTTAAAGTTTTTCAGCATTTTCTGACTGGTTATAAACCCAATATTTACCCGATTAATCACAAATACCCTTTAATTACAGCTTTAGATGCAAGAACAGTTGACACATGTGACTGTTTCCATGGTTACTGTTATGTGGCGACATGTTTTATCTCTGATCATAACCGTGAATCAGTGGTTCATACATTAACTCCATGAACTCATTAACGGACACTCGGTGGTGAGTTCAATGGTGTGAAACTTCCTGAACAGTTGATAAGAGTGATGTTTCTTCTTTTAAGGCGAGTCCATAAACGTTCAGATACTGCGTCTTTATGTAATGGAGTCTGTCCTGGGTTTTTTACAGGTTTCCTTCCTTGTTCGACCGACCTCTGGCCTCTGATGCGTCACCGGTTCAACCTTCAGTTAATGTTTAACCGACGTCTGGAAAACCAGGAGTCGACACTGCGAAGAATCTAAATCTGACCAAGTGTATTTTTCTCATTTCTAGTCCAAATACCTCATCACACTTAAAATAAGACGTGTATTATGACTTTTACAATGCTTTTGTCTGATGACTTATGACATTTTTGTCTTGTTGCATTTTTCTGTCTGTCTTCTTTAAGACTTTTAAAAAATTTTTGTATTGTTGCAACTTTGAATAATTTTCATCTTGTTGTGACTTGTAAAATGTGTGTATTGGGAGACTTTTCACATCGTTTTCACCTTGTTGTGACTTGTACATTGTTTTAATCTTGTTGCGACTTTTACATCGTTTTCACCTTGTTGTGACTTGTACATTGTTTTAATCTTGTTGCGACTTTTACATCGTTTTCATCTTGATGTGACTTTTACATCGTTTTCATCTTGTTGCGACTTTTACATTGTTTTAATCTTGTTGCGACTTTTACATCGTTTTCATCTTGTTGCG
>JAPTYQ010000014.1:27006326-27020109 GCA_029814465.1 Ostorhinchus cyanosoma
AAGACGTGTATTATGACTTTTACAATGCTTTTGTCTGATGACTTATGACATTTTTGTCTTGTTGCATTTTTCTGTCTTCGTCTTCTTTGCGACTTTTAAAAAAAATTTTGTATTGTTGCAACTTTGAATAATTTTCATCTTTTTGCGACTTGTAAAATGTGTGTACTGGGAGACTTTTCACATCGTTTTCACCTTGTTGCGACTTTTATATCGTTTTCACCTTGTTGCGACTTTTACATTGTTTTAATCTTGTTACGACTTTTACATTGTTTTAATCTTGTTGCAACTTTTACATCATTTTCATCTTGTTGCGACTTTTACATCATTTTCATCTTGTTGCGACTTTTACATCGTTTTCATCTTGTTGCGACTTTTACATCATTTTCATCTTGCCGCAACTTTTATATCGTTTTCATCTTGTTGCGACTTTCACATTGTTTTCATCTTGTTGCAAATTTTACATTGTTTTCATCTTGTTCTATTTTGTGTTGTTTTCATGACTTTTTCAACATTTTTATCATGTTGCGACTTTTACATCATTTTCATATTGTTCCATTTTGTATTGTTTTTATGACTTTTACATCACTTTCGTCTTGTTACGACTTTTACGTTGTTTTCCTCTGGTTACATCCTTTTACTAAAATATCCCGAAATGTCCTACAGTTTCATCATTTAGTTTCATTTGATCCGACTTCCCTTCAGTCTAGTTCAGTACATATCGGTGTATTTGTATCATCCAGTGTCCTTCAACCATCAGATCCGTTTGAGCTGTTCAGGAGGCGTCAGATCGGGATGACGTCGGTGTTTTGACTCGACGGCATTTCGACCCGGAGCTGTAAATACAGTCGCTCATCCATCACACACGAAGCATTTACCCACTCTGAGATCTGGACCATGTTCATTCACATCCTGGTGTCAAACACATCCTACCTCTGCAGATACGAGTCCGGCTTGGAGAAAAGATGTGGTTCAGGTCTGGAGTTGAGCCTCACGGTGAAGCAGGAGGTAAATCTGGGTCCAACCCGGTCCTGGATCTGGATCTGGTCCTCGTTCCCTGGTGTATGCGCTCCAGATACTAATACTAAAACAGATCCAAAACAGACAAATGAAGCCCAGTACATTCAGACGTTTAATCTGAAGGGGGGTTTAATTTACCTGAATGTCGTCGTTCGTGGGACGTTTCATCCCCACGACGAGTCTCAAACCGGGATCCAGATGTTTCATCCTGATATTTTCTGCAAAGAGGAAGCAGATTTTCAGCGTTTACGTCGGACTCCAATGACAAAGCAGAGGTGGACTGAAGCAGAACTGATGACGGAGTAACGATAGTATGAAGCAGAACAAGCCAATACATGATTAATTAACCGATATTAACAGTGTTTGACTTCAATAGAAACTGAGTAACAGCAGTAAAACCTGCCAGGACACACAGCGTTTCATTATATTCAATTAAAACGGAGAAAATTAACAAAAGTCATAAAAAATCTGAACCTACAAGGTGGATGGATAAATCTTGTTCTGTCATTTAAAAACACATTTACGTTTTCATCTTATGTTTTTGTGTAATTGTCATTGTGATAGTTTTCGTCTCAAGGCAACTTTTCCTATTTTTTATCTTATTATTTCTTTTACATTGTTGGCATCTTGTTGCGAATTGTTGAATTTTTGTTATGTAGCATCTTACACTGTTTTAAGCTTGTTACATTCTTGCATAATTTTTATTATTTTTGTCATTTTGATGTTGTGACTTTTATGTTATTTTCGTCATCGTAGCGACTTCTACACAATTTTTGTCTTGTTCCGATTTTTTCGTCTTGTTGTAATCTTTATGTTGTTTTTTATCTTATTGCGAATCTTGCAGTTTTTTGTCCTGTTGCAACTTTTGTGTAATTTTCATCTTGTTACAATTTTTATGTTATTTTTTTATCTCGTTTTGCAACTTTTACAAAGTTTTTGTTTTTTGGCAACTTATGCATCATTTTCATCTTGTTGCGATTTTTTCATCTTGTTGCAATTTTTATGTTGTTTTTATCCTGTTGCAACTTTTAGATAGTTTCTGTCTTGTTGCAATTTTTGCATCATTTTCATCTTGTTGCAATTTTTATATAGCTTTTTTTTTTTTTTAATCTTGGTGTGACTTTTACATATTTTTTTTCTTTTAAAATATTCTTTATTTTTTAATTGTATTTCATTAGACACTGGGCAAAAAACTAAAGAAACTAGTAAAATACCTACTTCTACTTCCTCTTCATAGTAAAAGCACAGTGTGTACGTCTAAAATGTACTTTTACTATTCCAAGTCAGACATTTTTTCTTTACAAATCCCTCCATCCCAATTCATGAATATACCACAAAACTCTTCAATCTGAACAACTTCCAACGTCATCTTGGTTTAAGTTCAGTAAATCACCCATAAAAGATGTGTTTGACAGTATTATTTATGATTCTGTAGATTTTACTGTACTTTTTCTGCACATTCTGTTGGTTTATTCTACTATTAGTAGAACACAGAATATTAAAACATCTTCATATTATCATGTCTGATGCTTAATAAAGACAATTTGCACTTAACAGCTGCAGAATTGAACACTTTTTATTGTCCAAAGTAGTAAAGCAGACGCTGAATGCACATGAAAATGCCGACTACTTATGCATGACTTGTGTTATAAAGTTATGACTGTTATTAAGGAGAGTACACAGTGTCATTAGGATACCATTCGTCTTAGCGCATATATAATTTCCCGTCTATTGAGGTTTTGTTATGCTATGCTGAGGCGGCGGCGGTACATGAAAAACTAAAACAGGTTCAGTGAACACGCAGTATGTTTTACAGCTGCACAGTTAATAAATAAAAGCATCTGCAGAGACAATAAAAAGCATACTGAATGAGTCCAGTTTATTACAACTTGTAGATTAGCTCAAGTTTGTATGTTTTAGAGAAAAGTTTGACTAATAATAAAATGTTATGGTGTCAAACATACGGTCCGTGGGTCAACAAATTGAGCCAAATTTAACAAAATAATCAACACAATTGCTATTTTCTGGTTAAATAAAGGTTAATAATAATACTTAGAATAAAAACAATCAACAAAATTAACAAAAAAAATCTACAACTGAATAAAAAAAAAAAGAAAACGGCCAACAAAATGAATAAAAGTGAACTTATTAATGAAAATAATTTTAAATCATCAACAAAATGAGTAAAAATGAGCAAAATGATCACAAAAATGAATAAAATACTGAAAAAATATACCAAAATTGACTTAATCACAAAAATTAATGTATAAAAAATAAAAATTAGAAGAGCAACATGTTTTTGTTTTTGACAGAACTAGATGTGACTCCATCAGCTGTATTTACACACATGAATTCCATCTGATTTATCGTCGGCGTCAGATTAAAAACCACCTCAACACATGCACAGATCCACCAGACTGGGCTTTCATTTCAGTCCTCCAGCCTCAGCGTGGTCGGTTTTGTCGGTTTTTTTCGCGGCTGTCCTCGTCCTTTCCACAGTTCTGGCTGATAAGTGATGGTTGCGTAACGCTCCACACACACACACACACACACCCACTCACACATCCACTCCAACGTGCACATCCACATTAACCCAACGCCGCGCCGAGGACGAGGCGTTTATCGAAACGCAACCGACATGTCGCAGCAACCTTTGTTCTGCAAACACAACTACATAAACGGCGGTGATTATCCCCGACAGGCCGTTACAGGACGACTTTCTCCTGTTTTATTTGAGGTTTAAGAACAGATTTTAAATAACCTGCAGCGCTTCATGTAGAAACAACAAGAACTACTTCCACCGTCAGACTTCGTTAACCCTTTATGACCCATAGAACAAGTCCTTCATAGAAGATCTGCACAGTTTTACATGATAGTGACAGTTTTTGGAGCATTCTAATTAAATTACCTTATGTTTTCATCAGGGTTTGTTTGTTTGTTTGTCTGTCCTTTAGTGAGATAACTCAAAAAGATGTGGATGAATTTTGATGAAATTTCCAGGAAATACCAATACTGGCACAAAGAACAAATGATTACATTTTGGTGGTGATGGGAGGATCAACTAAAAAGATTAACTAAATAATCACAAAAAAATGTATAAACTAATCAAAAAAATACGTAAAAATGAACAAAATACTGAAAAAAATATACAAAGACTAACTACATAATCACAAAAATGGATAAAGTCATCAACAAAATTCGTAAAAATAACCACAATAATCAACAAACGGAATAAAATTCAAAAAAATAATCAACAAAAGAGTTATTTCCTAGTTAAATAAAGGTTAATAATAATACTTGAAGAAGAAACTAACAAAAAAAAGCTACAACTGAATGGAAAAAAAAAAGTATTTAAATCAGTTGCAGGAACAAAATGAGAAAAATAAGTGTTTACCACTGAAAAACTACAAGTCCCATAAATGATGTCACTTCCTGTTTTGGCGGATAGAGGTGTAAAAAAGGAAAACCAGGGGATAGTAGATGTTCAGAAGGTGGAAAATTCACACCAGCTCAGATCTATAAAACACCTGTGGTCTGGGTTAGACTGTTACGTTTTTTTCCGTGTTTCCGTAAACGCATCAGTGGAAGGAAACGGCGCTCTGGGACACGTTGAAGGGTTAAATCCAGGGCGGCAGTGAACGCCTCGCCTCCAGGGCCGACTCATTGGCCTCATTAGACTCTAATCTCTGCAGAGTTATAATAAAAGCCCGACATGATACGACACGACGCGGTGAAGGAGGGAGTTCTTCGTGTTCTCCACCAACATGCCCTCTATGTAGACGCCGGCGTCGTTTTCAGTCCTCAGGCGACTCCGACAGCAGCGCTCTCGTAAACCTGAGGGTTAACAGGTCACGGATACCAGCAGCTGTTTATGTGATCTGAGACACGGCGTGGAACCGTGGACCATGACCACATAGTTTACATTACAGCCATATCTGAAGCTGCTCCGTCATGACCCGTTTATCGGAAACATCAAACCTCCGATAAGAAAACGTCGCAATTAAAATACATCGGATACAAGACATGAAGCTTTTTAGTTCACCTGCCAATAAAATAGGCCATGAGATACTGGGAGGGTGCTGTTGTTGTTGTTGTTCAGTTTTGTGAAAGTTAGATTTTTGATTTTTTTTTTTATTAAATATCTAAAATGTGCCTTTACTTACAATTTTTTTTACTTTAATTTTTTATTTTATTACAATTTGTATTTTGACAGTTTATAAAACATGGAAATGTTTACAATTAGTGATCGACCGATATGGATTTTTTGGGGCCAATACCAAATTTTATTTATTTATTTTTTTACATCAGCCTTAGCCGTTCAGTTATACAGGCTGCCGATATTTCTAAGCCGATATTCCCTTTTTTATATATATTTTATTTTGTTTATAATATAGACTGCAACAGAGTACACCAACAATACTAGACTTAAAAGAAAAAAGAAAACAATGAGAAAACAAAAAAATAAGGCCACCGATATTTCTAAGCCAATATTTGGAGCCGATATTATGATTTTTTTTCTCTGTTTTGGGGCCAATACCGATTTTTTATTTTTTTTTTACATCAGCCTTAGCCATTGAGCGATACAGGCTGCCGATATTTCTAAGCCGATATTCCCTTTTTAATCTACATTTTATTTTCATTATGATATAGATATATAGATATAGATTGGAGCCGATATTGTGATTTTTTTTCCCCTTTGTTTTGGGGCCAATACCGAATTTTTTTTTTTCCATCAGGGCCATGATATTTCTAAGCTGATGTTCCTTTTTTTATATATTTTATTTTCTTTATAATATAGACTGTGTGCAAACAGAATATACCAACAATACAAGACATAAAAGAAAAGGGAAAAGAAAAAGAACATTTTATTATTATTATTTACAAGATGATACAGGTACAAGTTGGTGCAAAAATGAATGTTTTTGTCAAATTACAATAAAATAAAATAAATCATAGTACCTTAGCGCTCTGCAAATCCCGGTAAAACCGAGTCTCATTTCTATTTTTGACGTCTTACGTGAAGGTTATGTGCATGTTAGTGGACCTGGACAAATATTATATAATCATTATAGCACAGTTATTTGAGATAATAGTGATTGTTTTAGATAATTCTCCCCAATTCACCTTTATAATAACATCTACATTTATAATAACCAGTGTTTCTGAGCAACAGGTGAATATTATGAGTTCAACCACAAGGGTTTTTATATTCATTTGTATAATATTTTACTCATGTTGTATCTGTTTTGTTCAGAATTGATTAAAATAGGAAAATGAATCACAAATATCATTCGTTTTCCATGTTTTAACTTTCCATGTACATGAAATTTATTGACAATATGGCATTTTTATCCCCTATACTTTTTAATCAAACTGCAAAAGTGGGAAATTTTGAAAGCGAAATGTTCAAGGTGAAGGTTTTCTGATTTAATCTGATAAAACATTTCCATGTCAACTATCACAAAATAAATAATCAACTAAATGTATAATTAAGAGACTTTTTTTTTTTTTCCTATTTTCCACTTCCAGCTCCTAAAATCTCAGTAATAGTTGCATTTATCTGCACGGCAATCATTGTGTATTTGTCAAATGGTCGACAAAATCAACTTTACAAGATACAATCTGATGGACGGACAAAAAAATCACAGGACATACTGATTAAATTTAATTAGATATAAACTCAATCAATGGAGGAAACAAACACGATGCGTCAAAAATCATTAGAAACGGTGAAAAATCTCCCATTTGATTCCAATAAAAATGACCAAACCTTCTCCGCTTTAGAGACACATAACTGCGTCAGTATTTAACGCAAAAACATGGTTGGAACTTTAAACACATCACAAGATGTCAAACTTTACCAGCCTGAATCGGTGACTGGATATCTAGTACAGTTTTCATTAAATCGCAGTTGACGTTTTGCATTTTTCTCCGTATCTGCTCAGAATGTTCAGTTTTCAGAGCGGACGACGTCTTGGAAATATCCCAAACTTTTCTACTCAACCTGCTGTTACTCTGAGAATGTGTCTGACCAGTATTTATAAGAAACGTAGCTGCATTCGTCCCGTTTCAGACGATGTTAACGATGAAAACCCAGTGATTTACAGAATCTGAACCATGAGCCTCAGAGTGACAGGAGTTCCATCCAACTGTCCGTTAAACCAGATAATTCATCAGATGTTTATGTTAAAATCCAGATAATCTTCAGTCAAACTGGGCTGAAAGTTTTAGGTTTTAGACGTTTGTTTCTAAGTGTTGCAAACATCTGTCCGTCCGTCCGTCCATTCATGTGTCCATCCATCCACCCGTCTGTCCATCCACCATGTCATCCATCCATCCATCCATCCATCCATCCATCCATCCATCCATCCATCCATCCGTGTCCATGCATCCACCCATCTGTCGATCCACCATATCATCCATCCATCCATCCATCCATCCATCCATCTGTCCATATATCCATCCATCCTATTACCATCCATCCATCCATCCATCCATCCGTGTCAATTCATCCACCCATTTGTCCATCCACCATATCATCCATCCATTCGTGCATCCGTCCATCCATCTGTCCATCATCCATGTGTCCATCCATCTGTGTCCATTCATCCACCCATTTGTCTATCATCTGATCATCTGTCCATCCATCCATCCATCCATCCATCCATCCATCCATCCATCCATCCATCCATCCATCCATCCATCCATCCATCCATCTGTCCATCCACCATATCATCCATCCATCCATCCGTCCATCCATCATCTGTCAATCCATCTGTCCATCATCCATCCATGTGTCCATCCATCTGTGTCCATTCATCCACCCATCTGTCTATCATCTGATCATCTGTCCATCCATCCATCCTTGAGTCATGCTGTTCTATGTAAGGTCCATGTTGGACTGTGTGGACTCCTTCTTTTTTGTTGTCATGTTGGACACTGATGACTAACCATTATCCTTGAGCGTTTCTTTTGGCTGCTCCGTGTTGTTGGCGAGTCTCATACGAGCATGTCGGCGTGTTCTTCACTCTAGGTCAGCCTCACTGTGGGCGTGTGCTGCATCTGCCAACAACACTTACATAACCACACGGATCCGGCCTGAACTCGGTGTGGGTGTGTTCACCACACTCACAAAACGCATGCAACGTTCCAACAAATGTCAGTGATTTACACTTTAAGACCGATACAAAGGAACGGCACCAGGAGACGGTAACAAAAGCAGGACAAAGCGGGTCTTCATGGGGATGCGGTCGATAGGGTTAGAGA
The DNA here is from genome assembly GCA_029814465.1 of Ostorhinchus cyanosoma. Lineage (NCBI taxonomy): Eukaryota > Metazoa > Chordata > Actinopteri > Kurtiformes > Apogonidae > Ostorhinchus > Ostorhinchus cyanosoma. The sequence continues at coordinate 27,014,610 of JAPTYQ010000014.1, forward strand.
GAATTAGCAGAAGGATATGCAGATAATGACTGGAGGAAGAGCTGCAGACATGCACGGGCAGCAGCGTTGTGTATCCATGGAGGTAACTGTGGTTCAGATCTGATGAGCTGCACATGTATGAGCTCGTCCGCTCGGCTAATGCAACAAAACACAGCTAATGCCGGATTATGGCACTTTAAGGTTATTCTGTAGAGCAGCTTATAAACATGCACAGGCTCAGCTCATATTTACAGTGAAAATTACATCTTAGGGCTGTTGCAATATGAACATTTTAGTTAGAGGATTAAAAAGAGATTCAAAGTGTGTTGTTCGTCGCTTTTCCATTGGATACATTCGCAAAACTTTAGCGATATTCACTAAATGTCAAAAAAACACAAGTGTAATGTCCGTTTTTCCATTAAATCACAAATATGATGATTTGTTTATTTATTATCGCAACATGACACGAGAAGTCATTCCATAAACATGGCGACGAACGTAGATATCATGTTGTTCTACAGATATATTTATTATTAATATATATTTCTCCTCTATCTTGTAATAAATTTTAAAAATGATTGTTTTTCCTGGTGTTTTTCTCATTTCTAGTCCAAATATCTCATCACACTTAAAATCAGACAGAATGACCTAAAGCGGAACTTTTCAGTGAGATATAAGAACAGATTTTTAGACAATAGATCTGGAAAATCTTATTTCAAGAAATACTACCAAGATAATTTTCACTTTTTCCATTGGCAGATTTTTTGCTTGAGTTAAGAAAAAAACCCTGAAATTCATTAATTAATCCTAAATTGTCAATATTTTTAACTTTTCATGAGTGATTAATCATAATATTCCCTGTATTTTACATTTTTTTCAGGTATTTTCCTATATTTAATTTACTGATCATGTAATTTAATCATAATGGTGAGATTTCATTTGAGGGTTATTATATCAAAAACAGAAAATACTGAAGAAAAAGTGACTTTTTCAGTAAAATATGTCATAAACAGAGTGAAAAAACAAGTGTTTCCACCCACTGTCATTGATCCAACTCCATGGGTTTTACTGGTGAATCAATGTAGAAGATGACGGTGTTTCCATGGTAACTACAGAGCCTCTGAACGTCCAAATGAGTCACATCTGATGACCATGAAAAGAAGATAAACTGTATTTTACACTTATTATTGACATGGATTGATAAAATAAGTGGATCAACAGGTATAGGTACAGTTTCAGTCAGTGGATACTTTTGATCACTGGTGTATATTTGGGTCTTTGTGGTTTTAAATTGCACTTATTTTTCTTTAGAAATGTGTTTTTTTCAGGGTATTTACATGTTTGTTTGTTTTTTCAAAGCTTACAAACACAAATATTTTCATAATTTATTGTTTTTATTGCAATAAAACAAAGAGATAAACTTGGAGTTCTCATTACTTATAGGTTACTCTGCTAAAAGGTGTCAAACATGCGGGTCGGGGTCCAAAATTGGCCCGTGACATGAATTTGTGAAATGCAAAAATTACACTGACGACATTAACAATCGAGGATGTTAAAATCATTTTAAGTTAATTCAATCTAAAGTGGATCACACCAGTAAAATACGATCATAATAAATTATAAATAATGAAAACCGCAAATTCTTTTCTTTTCTGTTTGTTTTAAATTGTCTGGTGCTTTTTGTTAGGTTTTTATTATTGTGTCTGTCACTATTGTGTGTTTTATCTATAGTTGAGTTTTTTTGTAAGTTTCTGGATACTGCTGGAACATATTAATTTCACTCTGGGATGAATAAAGTATCTATCTATCTATCTTAGTCACATGACACACAGGAATTAGGAGTGGATTGCATAACCATTGCTTTTGATGACTTTTGATGGTCTAATAATTTTGTTTCATGACTGTAAATGATAAACTATGGCGTAATATTGTTAAATTTGCACTTATTTTTCTTAAGAATTCTCAGGTTGTTCATGATATGTTCAAGTACAGTTCATATGCAAACATTTTCATCATTTTTTTCCACTCGTTTATCAGTTCTTGTCCTATTATTTGTAATATTTGACTGATCCGGTCCACTTTAGATCGTATTAGGTGGTTTGTGGAACTAAACTGAACTAAAATGGTTCTGACACCTCTGATGTATTAGGAGTTGGGTTTTTTTCTTATTATTACTTTTACCTCTTTGTGTCAGACTTGGCTGTCAGTTTTGTATTTTTATTATGGGGTTATGTAATAATAGTGACAAGCCTCCTACTTCAGAAATTACATAATACTCTGGAAGTGTCCTCAAATGCGGTGCAAAGACCCTGCCGCACAAACTGGCGCATTAAAGCCCTGTTGCACAGACTAAAGCCAAACAGAACACATGTTTCAGAGCCTTATATGAGCAGAACAAAAGCACAGGTTGAAGGGGTTGAAACTCACAGTGTCCGGAGCTGATCCCCGCCTCGCGCTGCTCACTGCTCTGTTAACGGCGTCGGTTGGGACTCAAACCCGCTCGAAAACCTACCGGAAAAGTCCAAGTCCGACTTTTGCTTTTGCAGCCGAATTGTGCAAAATCACACCGTAGTTGAAGCTGTGGTTTCGGTTTGGATGAGTGTCTGGTGTGCGCGGCCACGTGCGGCGGCGCGACTTAAAACGCGCAGAATCTGGAGGAGGTTCCGCGCGCGTGCGAAGCCTACCGAAGTTCGGAGTCCAAAAGTGTGACAAAAAGCGACGTTTACGCCAAAAAAAAGACGCAGAAAGTGGACTTGAAGACACGAGGAGTGCGTAAAAAGTGCGGTGTTTGAGCGGGTTCGCACGTACCTTTCGGTCCGTGTTCGTCTGACTCCGTCCGCAGGCGTCGCCGAATCCCTTCCTCCTCCTCTTCCTCCTCTTCCTCCCCTGAATCCCAGATCCAACTCTCGTGCGTCACTTGTTGACATCCTCCCTGAACCGGTTCCGTCAGCAGCAGCAGCCTCCTCCGCGCGCACTGGTCATCTGGGAGCCGGACCGAGGCTTTCCGAGCCGCGCGAACCGTCCCCTCCAGCCGAGGTCAAAGTTCACGCGGCCCAGGTGAGCAGCGCGCACGGGCCGCGTCCCCTTTCAGGAGGACACGCCCCCTGGCCTGCGAGCCTCCTCCAGGCACCGGTCAGATCCTGGTCAGGAGGAGCGGAAGGGGACGCGGCAGGTCCAGGGTTAAACCCCACCCACAAAGCACACACACGCACGCGCATATTTAAACCCCAAATTAAACTGGACATTAAATAAAAGTTACAAAAGTCCCGAAAGTATCATATCAATCATTTATTATTTTATTAAATTTAACAATTGAATATAATTTGTTTCAGCTGTGATATTCATTTATTTATTTATTTATCCACTACATATGACATTTTGTAAAGTACATTTTTCAATTGTTCTCATTGTTTCTTTGTTTGTTTGGGTTTTTTTGGTTGTTTTTTTTTTTTCAAGAATAAGATCCAGAGCCTCTTGGAATGATCATCTACACACCACTTAGCCTTACATCTGTGGACTATAAATCAAATTTTTGATTGATCTCATGGGAAATTGTAACAGTTTGATGTTGAATTTTGGGTTTTCATGAACTGTGAGCTGTTTTATTTCACATTTATAGAGTTATTGTTCTTATTGGTCACATCATATAATCTTGGATCAGTGGGCGATTATTCATTCATCCATGTTCTGTACCTGCTTTATCCTCACTCACGAGTCAAACTTCCTTCAACTGGCAGAAACCTGGAGTAGACCACGACTCTTGGAGGATGGACCAGTGACATGATCAGATAAAGGGTTAAAGAGAGAGAGAGAGAGAGAGAGAGAGAGAGAGAGAGAGAGAGAGAGAGAGAGAGAGAGAGAGAGAGAGAGAGAGCGCGATGGGGGGACACATGGATGTACAGTAAACTCAACTATTGCACAGCTGGTACTAGTATCATATACTATTATATATACTGGTATAATATACTAGTATAATATCATATAATAATACATATAATATACTATTTTACTTGTATATATACGTCACTCACTTTCACACTTGTAAAAGTCACCTACTGCAGAGTTACTTACACTTACAGACTTTAACAAATCGGTTTATATTTTTAATTTTTTCATCTTTCATCTTTCTATTTGATGTTTATCATCTTGTGCTGCTGAACATTTGAATTTCCCCCTTGGGAGATCAATGAAGTATATCTTATCTTATCTTATAACTCCAAAAAAAAAAAACTATTACAAATGCCCATAACTGTTTGTACTAATACTCCAAATACAAGAACTAACAGTGAGTGTACGACTGCTGCTACTGTTAGTATCAGTAACACAAACCTCTACCATCGATGGAACTATATAATAAACAATGACACAACTATATGGATAAATGAATAAAAAAAAATAAAAAAAAAAATCAAACGTAATCAGATATAAACAGGTGGAACAGTTAAACCACACGGTCACAAATATAGGTTTTCTTTCTTTCTTGATGAGGAATTTCCTGTTAAAACTGTCCTCTTTATTAAACCCTTCTATTTGTCATTTTCTGTGGATCAACATAACAAAGACGTTTTTCTCTTTTTCTTTTCTAAACAGGCTGAACAGGTTGAATTGTTCTTTTGTTTCTTTTTTTCTTAAGTTCTTTCCTCCTTCCATCTGCTGGTATTTAACCTCCTGAGACCCAGAAAATAAAAGTTTTTTTTTTTTTTTTTACAATACATAATTGCCTTCATTGGAAACTGTATGATGCCACAGTTTTTCAGATAATCTTTTTCATTTTTATTAAATGAATTGTCCTTTGCATTCATTATTATTATTATTAGTAGTAGTAGTAGTAGTAGTAGTTTTATTATTAGTCGTAGTAGTATTTATTTATTTATTTATTAAATACAGCTGTGAAACTTATCTACTACAGAGGACCAAAAAAAAGCATTGCTGGGTCTCATGTTTTCAGATTAAAAGCGCCCTCTGCTGGTCAGTTTAATTCCTTCTGAACCCACTGTTTTCCTGAAATGAATCTACATCAGAAATGACATTGAAACACTGACAGATCATTTTACTGCACAATCAACACTCAAACTTTACATTTAAGTAAATCTGACTTTTATTAACGTTAAGTTTTTATCCTGAGTTCTTATTTGAGTATTTTTCATAAATATAAGAGAGGGATATATTTTAACTTATCATAAGCTCACACTGGCACTGATCAGAAACATAATATATTTCTTCTCATATCCATATTTTCTGCCTCTGATGATAAAAATAAGAAGTGTAAGATTACACATTATTGAATTAAAATGAATAAAGATGAACAAAAATGAATAAAATAATCAAAAACTGGGTAAAAAAAGAATAAATAAAAGAATAAATTAATCAAGAAAAACCATAAAACAATTAACAAAAAGGAACAAAATCATCATCAAAATGACAAAAATTAACAAAGAGAATCAACAAAATGACATCATACATAAATAAAATCAGCATAATGTGTAAAACATGATATTGAACAAAGTTGAACAAAAATGAA